>CM035416.1:130149825-130252325 GCA_020310875.1 Ceratopteris richardii | reverse complement strand
TCTTCGTCATGTGTAGAATCAGCATTATATCATCTCATCAAGTAGATTTTTATCATTGTCATGTACAACAATTCTTATTTCTCTTTGAGATGCCGATATATCAACATCTGATGATGAATCATCAACATGACTTTCTTCGATCTCTGTAACAATAAACTATTCAAACAATGACCGACCTCTAGGTTGAACATGAATGACTTGCCACCAAGGATGAGCATCAAGGTTTTTATAAAAGAATGCTTGTTCAATATGTTTAGGAAGAGTATATGGTTCTCTAGTTAATCTCATTATTTTCAAAGAATCAATTGCCTAAAACCCAAAAAAATTCCCTTCTCAATGTGGAATTACTACCTTTATACTCAGCTTAAAATCAATCAACCTTCAAAATAACCTATCAAAATATAAAAAAAAAACTCACTAAAAAATAATAAACTATATCATAAAAAATAAAACATTTTTTCCACCTCTTTGAACATAAGAAACAATATTTCAAAGATACCAACAATGGTTTGTACATAACCAAGTTTGCTATCTATAAGGTTTGTATCTTTTGAGCTAGAATGTGATAGTTGCTTGAAAGAAGCAACAATGCTAGAATCCTCAATTTTACGTAAAGAATCAATCACTTTGATTCTCATATGTTGTCTGAAAGCCCACATATTAGTGATCATTCGAGCCTACAATAAAAATTAAATTATTAAAGAGAAATTAATATACATATATGTGAAAAAATAGAACATTATTAAAATAAAATTGCCTTTCTTTCAAAACCTATCATTAACTCCCTTTGCTCATCTGAAATTCATTTAATATTTGCATTGGCTTGTTGCATATGAGTATATAGCCAATCCGTGAAAGAAGATATATTTGTATTCTCATTACTATCGAGATTACATCTATATCTTTTGTTTCTCCATCTTTTACTTCAAAGATTTTGAAGTCCCTATTCATACTCGCTAATGAATGCTCGCATGCATTCGCTATTATATGTTATAAAAGTAGAAACATCACTTTTTTCTTGCAATGTAAATTGAAATGGAACTCCCTTACCTGATAATACCTCATTTGTTATTTTTGAAGAAGTCTAGTTGGTCCATGCACATGGAGCTTCTTCATGAAATCTTTCAAGATATTCACTAACATAGTACATTACACTCCTCAAGCATCCACCTCTTTGCCATAGATCCTTCTGGTTTTGCTCTTTGTCCCGCATAACCTTTTAATATTTCCATAAATCACTTGACCCAAAACATACATCCAGTGTTTACAACACTTGCAATCTCTATTTCACCCACAAGATGGACTAATAAATGAACCTGAATATCAAAAAATGGCATTGGAAGCTCTTTCTCCACGAAACATAGTAGCTCCCTGCATTCAGGTTTCTTTTGTGGGATTGAGTTTTGTCAATCTCTTCTTATGTAATCCACCTATTATTATCATAAATTAAATTATAAAAAAGTTAATTCATAAATAAAAGATATCAACTAGTGTTGTATATTAAATATAAAAGTATGATAATTACCTTATAAATGATCCAAGACAATAGATCACGTCTCGTACTCCTTTCGTTGTACATCCATTGATAACCAAAGGTAGAATGTGCTTCAAAAATTTATGCCAATCATATGTTGTTAGCTCAGTAAAGGGTCGGTTTTTATGCCCTACCATGTTTCTATTTGGCAGAGAATCTACTTGATTGCAGGTAGTTGAAAGGGGTAATTGGGGACGAACCTCACTATTAGAAATGCATCAATAGATGTTGTGTGCTAAGTGTGGCTTCCTCTTCAAAGCACGAAGGCTTCAATAGGGTTCCAATGTTAAGGGGTGGTGCCACGGATGGTCCTAATTTCAGGATATGCTTTTACAGTAGTTAGCTAACAAGGGCTCTTATATAAGGCAGGTGCTCTTATCTGTTATCCAACTGATGGAAAATTACTTTGGCAAAATGGTAAGTTGGAAGGCTTTAAAGCATTATTATTATTATTATTATTATTATTATTATTATTGGTTCTCCCACCTTTGGACTCAATTGGTGGTATATTCTGGCTCAAAACTTTCAAGAAACTTGCAGGAGTGTTAATGCAGCCAGATGTTTTACTCTCCACATGCTTGAGCATATAGGGGACGGTGCTCCATGATTTTCGCATGGGGGGGCTGCAATAAAGATTGCAAAGTTGGCAGAAGCCGTTTTTGTGTGGCAGGTCTCTCGTGAGAAGAATAAAGTGAAGGGGTGCCATTCATTAATGGTAGGCAGGAGAGGCTTTAATCAGGGAGGGAAGAGTCGTCAGATTTTTGGGGGGGATGATTGTCTTATCAAAAGGAGAGGAGGGGAGTCGAGGGAGCTTCTTCGTTTTTTGGGCAGAACTGAGGGCAGCGGGAGAACGTGAAGAGGAGGAGGTGTATGGTTCAGTGGCTCTGAGTAGCAGCTCGGGGGGGGGGGGGGGGGGGGGGGGCTCTCTCGTCTTCTACTAGTTTCTTTAGGGGACTCTGTAGAGGACAACAAAGGGAGTGGCTGACATCGGCTCATGGAAGACAAGGAAAGAGTGCATCTGCTTGGAGGTGGCAGGTGATTCCCTTTCTACCCTCTCTCGCAACGTGAGCAAGTGTGGAGGAATTCGAGGATTTCAAGGGAGTTCTCTCAGACAATAGGAGGTGCACCTGGTCTGGAGAAACAAAAAATACACATACCTACAATAGCAAGAAGGGGGGGGGGTCATTCGGCAGTCATGACTTCCAACGAGTTGTGTGTGGGGTGTTTCAAGTGTGATGCCTACTAGATGTAGAGGAACCCTCTCAAGATTATGGAAGAAAAATGTGGGTGCCTGGTCTGGGAAGCTGTGGGAATTGAAGTGGGAGGTCGCTTCTGTTGGCAATAAATTTGGCTTGGAAGTTCTCACTGTAAGCCAGATCAGATGGTCTAGTGTGCTGAGCTTATCTGTCATAGAAAAGGGACCAGACGCCGTTCATGTTGTTACGTCAGGACCAACGAAACACCCGATCATCAACCACACAGAGGTGAGGGTCATCAAAAAAGAGCACAAAAGCGGAGGAATTAATCCTGTGAGTATTACATGCAGATTTCCAAAAACTTGTTATAAACTGAAAGCTGTCAGTGTTCGCTGGTATATGTGATATCCTGGCGGTCTATACCTTGATGAGGTCCCTCATTTAATCATGTAGAGACTTGTGCACTATGCATTACTATCTATTTCCAGCTTGTATGGCTTTATGCGCATGAAAGGGCTGAAGGATGGACACCAGGGAGCTGCGTTGTAATGTGTTTGTCTAGGAAAAGTGTCAATGTTTTTTTTCTTACCACCATCGATCATCTTATTTCCATGCTTTGCATATATATTTTTGCCGATGGTTGCAAAACTTTTCTACGGGGTGAGCGTTATGAATGATGGTATGTGGGTGTTATGGACCACCTGCTCCAATGTGTTACCAACTGTAAGCACGATTGCATTTTTATATGTTGAGAGAGGTAGTTGCAGATTAGCGCTGGGAGGTTTATGTGCATCCCCGCTTAACAAGAGAAAGATTCAGTGAAAATGGATTGTATATCATATATGGACCATGCTTGCGGGTACATTTGTCAATAGTTTCTATCCCCTTGATACTTTGTGCGGAATTACTTTTGTTGTTAATAAAAATGGCATAGTTCTACGCATGGAAGCTGTTCATTCAATACTTTCTAATTAAGTATATTATATCACACCCTTGCTGAGTGTCCTTACGATCCTCGAGAGCTCCATGAAGCGCAGGCCTATCTAGTTGTTAAGCTAGAGCACTTTGGATATGTCATGAGTTTTATAGGACTCCTATAAGAGCGGTTGTTTACATGAGAAGTAACTCCTAAGAGTCGATTAGGAGATAGAAGGAAACAACATGTGCTAATTTTGGAAGAAGTGTGGGAGGCTCTGAGAACAATATACAAGAACCTGAGGAGCACGGCAGTCAGGAAATGTGTGTGTAAATGAGCGTAAAAGAGAAGATAAGGTGAAAGAGAGTGAGAGTTTGAAGAGGTAGAGAGGTCACAAGGTAGAAGGAATATGAGTACATGTGTGCATGAAGGTATGCGAGAGGGTGTATGTGTGTCGGGGTGTGCATGTGTGTAAGAGGAGAAAGGAAAGGGACATAGGGAAAGGGGAAGTAAGAGTGCATGAGAGTGTGTGAAAGCATATGTATGTGTGAGAGTGAGAGAAGAGAGTTTGCTAAAAGGTAACCACTAGATTTGGACGCCCCTTGTGCATGTATTTGCTCGTATCCTCCCTTGATACATCATAGTGAAATTGGGAACTTAGAGTGATAAAAATTGACCTGGAATCAAAAAGTTTGGGTAAAATATCATTGTGTGTATGCACTTTCCCTTGGACTAAGGGTGTCAACATTTTGGTGCGTTTGTCGGGAATTGGCTTAGCACATCTCATAGAGATTGCTACGAGCTTGCTTGGTGCCCCGATTGTGTGGCACAGCCAAGCCCCAGATTGGTTGCTTTGATCTTGATAAAGTGCTTGCACAAATAATGCCAGTTAGGGATTTTCAAAAGGTTGGCCCGAGGATGATGAACTCCGAATGGACTAGAAGTCAAAGCGGGTTTGGACGCTCAATGCGAAGCCATGCATATGAATGTCGTTGGGTTGGTCCAATCTTGAATGATATTAGGTGTTGGTGTTGCGAGAAAGTCGGGCACATTGCAAAATATTGCCCTCGTGTGTCTAGTCCATTGGACTTTGTTCCTGTATGCACGGACTGTGGAGAGAAAAGGTTGTGTGAGCACGTGTGTCGCGCAAAGGATGTTCTGGTTGAGGAGGTCATGGCAAAAGAGGTTAGTCCGCAGGTTGCGGCCTTTTATGTGAAAGCCGAAGATAACGAGAGTCCGTTGCCAAGCATACTATGTCAGTTGGAATGTCTGCGAGAAGAGCGAGATAACGAGAGGATCAAAATAGAAAAATTAGAGGAAACTCAAGTGAAAATTACCAAGGTCTTAGGAGCTTGGGAAAAGCAAGTACGAGCATTGGAAAGTGAAAACAAGGAGTTGAAAAGGGTGAACAAAAGCTTGAGGAAAGACCTTGTGAGGCCTCAGAGTGAAAACTTGAGCTTGGACCTGAAATCCGGCTTGATGGTAGGCGACTGCTTTGGAGTTGCGATCGAAGAGGAGTTCGAGAGAGATGAGGAGAACTTGATAAAGAGACTTGAGCAAATAGAGAAAGAAATGGAAAGAGTGCAAAGTTTAAATATAGTGATGAAGCGGGTAGCGTCAGTGAGGATGTCCACCTGGAATTAGAAAGGATGCAGCGTGCCCAAGCAGAGAGTGATGAGAAAGTGAGACGTGTAGAGAAAGAGAATGCAAAGCTGAGTAGCAAGCTCGGTAGGTGGATGAATCGGAAAGATGACGAGATGCGAGGGCAATTGGAGGACTCGAGAGCAGGGAAAATGGAGGAATTTCGAGGTTTTCAGGTCGGCAAGGTAGTTAGTGTGTGCGGGTTTTGTGAGGGAAAGTTGACCATGGCATTAGTGGCCTCGTTTTGGCTTGAGTAGCAACAGAGAGGAGATGTGTCTCATCGGGATGTCCATGAGGGGATATATGTGTGTGTGTGGTGATTGGTTGGGTAGGGAAACGGTCCTTTCTTTTGTCTCCTAATTCTCAAGATGCGGGAATTAAAAACAAAAACAAGAAAGCAATGATTGTGTATATGTGTGTGTGTTGTCAGTGCGCTACAGTGGGCTAGTAGGCGGGTGGAGTAACCTTGATCGGGTGATCGAGGCCACGAGCTGACGCTAGTTTCGCTGTAGGCCCGACTTGTATGTCGCTATGTGGCTATGTGCCTATGTGGGCCGATAGGCGGGTGGAGTCACTTTGGCCGGGTGGTCAAAGCCACAAGCTGACGTTGGTTTTGCATAGGGCTAGTGTTGTGCATCATGCGTAAACAAATAAATAAAAAGAAAAAAAAGAAGAAAAAAATACCTCTCTCGAGGGAGGATAGAAGAGAGGCAAGAGAGCATGATATGCTCGGATGGGTATGTGTATGTGTTGTGGGGATATGGGAATGTGTGGACTCCCGATGAGGCATGTCGAATCAAAGCTTAAGCTCAGCTAGGATTTTGGCTGCGAAGTGTTTGTGGAAGACTTGGACTCGAGGGATTCAAGCGTGCTAGGTACCTTGTTTGTTTGTAAACCTTAGGGAAGTGTTCAGTTTGGCTCTTAGGTGGTATGACAACTTGAGAAGTCCCGAATCGCATTGATGATGAGTGGTCCTGTCGAGGTGAGCTCATGTTAGGCTTGAGTGGTCCTGTCGAGGTGAGCTCATGTTAGGCTTGAGTGTTCCTTGTCGTGTATCCATCAAGTAGAGTGGTGTGGTGGTGACCTAGTATAGGAGCTAGTTGAGAAAAAGCAAAGGAGATAAAAAGGAAAGCGGGTAGTAGAAAACCTAGGTAGAAGGGGAATGAAAAATCGGTGAGAGAACTCGGTTAGAAAAGAGAAAAAGAATCAGGAAAGCGATCGTGTGGTCGGGAAGAGTATCAAAAACAGAAATGGGGAATGGTTTTTTATTATATATGGTGTGTGTGGAAAGTGGGTTGAGTATGCATGTGGAATAGAGATTCGTGACGTGTTGAATGAATAGCCGAGAAGAGTGACGAGAGGGAATGTGGATAGGTCTTCTACTTGTATGTATATTGTGTGTGATTAGCTTGCATATGTGATGTGAGTGATGTGTGCATGTGTTCTTTCCATTCTGAAGTTGTGTTCGATGAAAAAATTGGTCTAACATGTTTTGATGAAGTTTGTAGACAGGTGGACATGGTGGTGAAGATACGAAACTCTATACAAAGTTGGTAAGTGAAGTGACTGATCTTTGATGACTAATGGATGTTGATTTAGGGTGGTTGCAGGTACGCCAGTGGAAAGAGATAAAATAAGTATTAGGTACGTGAATTTGCATTGATATATTGTCGATGACTTGAATGGTTTGAGTGCAGGTGCTAATTGGCTCGTCGGGGACGACTTCGCAAGCAGAAGGGGGGAGTATGTTAGCTCAGTAAAGGGTCGGTTTTTATGCCCTACCATGTTTGTATTTGGCAGAGAATCTACTTGATTGCAGGTATTTGGAAGGGGTAATTGGGGACGAACCTCACTATTAGAAATGCATCAATAGATGTTGTGTGCTAAGTGTGGCTTCCTCTTCAAAGCACGAAGGCTTCAATAGAGTTCCAACGTTAAGGGGTGGTGCCACAGATGGTCCTAATTTTAGGATATGCTTTTACAACAGTTAGCTAACAAGGGCCCTTATATAAGGCAGGTGCTCTTATCTGTTATCCAACTGATGGAAAATTACTTTGGCAAAATGGTAAGATGGAAGGCTTTAAAGCATTATTATTATTATTATTATTATTATTATTGGTTCCCCCACCTTTGGACTCAATTGGTGGTATATTCCGGCTCAACACTTTCAAGAAACTTGCAAGAGTGTTAATGCAGCCAGATGTTTTACTCTCCACATGCTTGAGCATACAGGGGACGGTGCTCCATTATTTTCGCATAGGGGGGGCTGCAATGAAGATTGCAAAGTTGGGAGAAGCAGTATTTGTGTGGCAGGTCGCTCGTGAGAAGAATAAAGTGAAGGGGCGCCATTCGTTAATGGTAGGCAGGAGAGGCTTTAATCAGGGAGGGAAGAGTCGTCAGATTTTTGGGGGGGATGATTGTCTTATCAAAAGGAGAGGAGGGGAGTCGAGGGAGCTTCTTCATTTTTTGGGCAAGACCGAGGGTAGCAGGAGAACATGAAGAGGAGGAGGTGCATGGTTCAGTGGCTCTGAGTAGTAGCTCGTGGGTGGGGGGGGGCTCTCTCATCTTTTTACTGGTTTCTTTAGGGGACTCCATAGAGGACAACAAAGGGAGTGGCTGACATCGGCTCACGGAAGACAAGGAAAGAGTGCATCCGGTTGGAGGTGGCAGGTGATTCCCTTTCTGCCCTCTCTCGCAACGTGAGCAGGTGTGGAGGAATTCGAGGATTTCAAGGGAGTTCTCTCAGACAATAGGAGGTGCACCTGGTCTACAGAGACAAGAGATACACATACCTACAATAGCAAGAAGAGGAGGGGGGGGTCATTCGGCAGTCATGACTTCCAGCGAGTTGCGTGTGGGGTGTTTCAAGTGTGATGCCTACTAGATGTAGAGGAACCGTCTCAAGATTCTGAAAGAAAAATGTGGGTGCATGGTCTCAGAAGCTGTGGGAATTGAAGTGAGAGATCGCTTCTGTCGGCAATAAATTTGGCTTGAAAGTTCTCACTATAAGCAGGATCAGATGGTCTAGTGTGCTGAGCTTATCTGTCATAGCAAAGGGACTAGATGCCGTTCATGCTGTTACATTAGGACCAACGAAACACCCGATCATCAACCACACAGAGGTGAGGGTCATCGAAAAAGAGCACAAAAGCGGAGGAATTAATCCTCTGAGTATTACATGCAAGTTTCCAAAAACTTGTTATAAACAGAAAGCTGTCAGTGTTCGCTGGTATATGTGATGTCCTGGCGGTCTATACCTTGATGAGGTCCCTCGTTTAATCATGTACAGACTTGTGCACTATGCATTACATGAAAGCCAGTTTCTGTTCCTCTTTCTATTTCCAGCTTGTATGGCTTTATGCGCATGAAAGGGCTGAAGGATGGACACCAGGGAGCTGCGTTGTAATGTGTTTGTCTAGGAAAAGTGTCGATGTTTTTTTCTTACCACCATCGATCATCTTATTTCCATGCTCCGCATATATATTTTTGCCGATGGTTGCATAAGTTTTCTACGGGGTGAGCGTTATGAATGATGGTATGTGGGTGTTATGGACCACCTGCTCCAGTGTGTTACCAACTATAAGCACGATTGCATTTTTATATGTTGAGAGAGGTAGTTGCAGATTAACAAGAGAAGATTAACAAGGGAGGTTTATGTGCATCGCCGCTTAACAAGAGAAGATTCAGTGAAAATGGATTGTATATCATATATGGACCATGCTTGCGGGTACATTTGTCAATAGTTTCTATCCCCTTGATACTTTGTGCAGAATTACTTCTGTTGTTAATAAAAATGGCATAGTTCTACACATGGAAGCTGTTCATTCAATACTTTCCATCTCTCTGCTAAAGTGTTCAATACAACTTCTGATTTAAGCTCATGAACATTCACAATGCGTTGAAGAATTTAGGGTCAATTAAGTATATTATATCACACCCTTGCTGAGTGTCCTTATGATCCTCGAGAGCTCCATGAAGCGAAGGCCTATCTAGTTGTTAAGCTAGAGCACTTTGGATCTGTCATGAGTTTTATAGGACTCCTATAAGAGCAGTTGTTCACATGAGAAGTAACTCCTAAGAGTCGATCAGTAGATAGAAGGAAACAACATGTGCTAATTTTGGAAGAAGTGTGGGAGGCTCTGAGAACAATATACAAGAACCTGAGGAGCATGACAGTCAGGAAATGTGTGTGTAAATGAGCATGAAAGAGAAGATAAGGCGAAAGAGAGTGAGAGTTTGAAGAGGTAGAGAGGTCAGAAGGTAGAGGGCATATGAGTACATGTGTGCATGAGGGTATGCGAGAGGGTGTATGTGTGTCGGGGTGTGCATGTGTGTAAGAGGAGAAAGGAAAGGGACAGAGGGAAAGGGGAAGTAAGAGTGCATGAAAGTGTGTGAAAGCATATGTATGTGTGAGAGTGAGAGAAGAGAGTTTGCTAAAAGGTAACCACTAGATTTGGAGGCCCCTTGTGCATGTATTTGCTCGTATCGTCCCTTGATACATCAGAGTGAAATTGGGAACTTAGGGTGATAAAAATTGACCTGGCATCAGAAAGTTGGGGTAAAATATCATTGTGTGTATGCACTTTCCCTTGGACTAAGGGTGTCAACATTTTCGTGTGTTTGTCAAGAATTGGCTTAGCACATCTCATAGAGATTGCTACGAGCTCGCTTGGTGCCCCGATTGTGTGGCACAGCCAAGCCCCGGATTGGTTGCTTTGGTCTTGATAAAGTGCTTGCACAAATAATGCCAGTTAGGGATTTTCAAAAGGTTGGCCCGAGGATGATGAACTCCGAATGGACTAGAAGTCAAAGCGGGTTCGGACGCTCAATGCGAAGCCATGCATATGAATGTCGCTAGGTTGGTCCAATCTCGAATTATCTTAGGTGTTGGTGTTGCGAGAAAGTCGGGCACATTGCAAAATATTGCCCTCGTGTTTAGTCCATTGGACTTTGTTCCTGTATGCAGGGACTGTGGAGAGAAAAGGTTGTGTGAGCACGTGTGTCGCGCAAAGGATGTTCTCGTTGAGGAGGTCATGGCAAAAGAGGTTAGTCTGCAGGTTGCGAAAATTTATGTGAAAGCCGAAGATAACGAGAGTTCGTTGGCAAGCATACTACGTCAATTGGAATGTGTGCGAGAAGACCGAGATAACGAGAGGATCAAAATAAAAAAATTAGAGGAAACTCAAGTGAAAATTACCGAGGTCTTAGGAGCTTGGGAAAAGCAAGTACGAGCATTGGAAAGTGAAAACAAGGAGTTGAAAAGGGTGAACAAAAGCTTGAGGAAAGACCTTGTGAGGCCTCAGAGTGAAAACTTGAGCTTGGACCTGAAATCCGGCTTGATGGTAGGCGACTACTTTGGAGTTGCAATCCAAGAGGAGTTCGAGAGAGATGAGGAGAACCTGATAAAGAGACTTGAGCAAATAGAGAAAGAAATGGAAAGAATGCAAAGTTTGATCGTTAAATATAGTGATGAAGCGGGTAGAGTCGGTGAGGATGTCCACCTGGAATTAGAAAGGATGCAACGCGCCCAAGCAGAGAGTGATGAGAAAGTGAGACGTGTAGAGAAAGAGAATGCAAAGCTGAGTAGCAAGCTCGGTAGGTGGATGAATCGGAAAGATGACGAGATGCGAGGGCAATTGGAGGACCGGAGAGCGGGGAAAATGGAGGAAGAGCTGAAATCCGTGTTGGATAGGTTGGATGCGTTCAGAGCAGAGTTAGAAAGGATGAAGAATGAATTATCGAAGAAGGTAGATGATTTGGATGTAGAAAATATGAATAGGATTTGGGAGGAAAGATCGATTAGAGAGGAAGTCGAGAAGTTGACTGCTCGAGTTGAGAAGAGGGAGGATATTCCCCTCCGATCTCCAAAAAGGGTGAGAGAGGATAAAGAAATGGAGCAAATATGGAATCGGTTCCGAAGCATTGACACTGACCTGTTCCAATATCAAAGTGATATTGATTACAACAAACAAGGATTAAGAGATCTAGCAGCGAGGCTTGAGGCATTGAGGAGTACAATGGGTAATGGTAGTTTCCCAAGTCATTTATCAGGTCATGTGGAATCTCTGCAAGGCAGAGGTTGGAGGTGAGAAGGGAATCAATGAGGCGATGGATGACGGTGAGGACAGCCTGAGTCTGACTAGGGTTTACTTTGTGAATTGCGAGTCACCGATGCGAGGATGGACGGAGCAACTCTGTTGTACGCTTAGGACTGAAGTGGCATTTTACGAGGTTTTCAGGTCGGCAAGGTAGTTAGTGTGTGCGGGTTTCGAGAGGGAAAGTTGACCATGGCATTAGTGGCCTCGTTTTGGCTTGAGTAGCAGCAGAGAGGAGATGTGTCTCATCGGGATGTCCATGAGGGGATATATGTGTGTGTGTTGTGATTGGTTGGGTAGGGAAAAGGTTCTTTCTTTTGTCTCCTAATTCTCAAGATGCGGGAATTAAAAAAGAAAAACAAGAAAGAAATGATTGTGTATATGTGTGTGTGTTGTCAGTGCACTGCAATGGGCTAGTAGGTGGGTGGAGTAACCTTGATCGGGTGATCGAGGCCACGAGCTGACGCTAGTTTCGCTGTAGGCCTGACTTGTATGTGGCTATGTGCCTATGTGGGCCGATAGGCGGGTGGAGTCACTTTGGCCGGGTGGTCAAAGCCACGAGCTGACGTCGGTTTTGCATAGGGCTAGCGTTGTGCATCATGCGTAAACAAATAAATAAAAAGAAAAAAGAGAAGAAAAAGAAATACCTCTCTCGAGGGGGGATAGAAGAGAGGCGAGAGAGCATGATATGCTCGGATGGGTATGTGTATGTGTTGTGGGGATATGGGAATGTGTGGACATGAGGCATGTCGAATCGAAGCTTAAGCTCAGCTAGGATTTTGGCTGCGAAGTGTTTGTGGAAGACTTGGACTTGAGGGATCCAAGCATGCTAGGTACCTTGTTTGTTTGTAAACCTTCACGAAGTGTTCAGTTTGGCTCTTAGGTGGTATGACAACTTGAGAAGTCCTGAATCGCGTTGATGATGAGTGGTCCTGTCAAGGTGAGCTCATGTTAGGCTTGAGTGGTCCTTGTCGTGTATCCATCAAGTAGAGCGGTGTGGTGGTGACCTAGTATAGGAGCTAGTTGAGAAAGAGCAAAGGAGATAAAAAGGAAAGCGGGTAGTAGAAACCCTAGGTAGAAGGGGAATGAAAAATCGGTGAGAGAACTCGATTAGAAATGAGAAAAAGAATCAGGAAAGTGATCGTGTGGTCGGGAAGAGTATAAAAAACAGAAGTGAGGGAATGGTTTTTTATTATATATGGTATGTGTGGAAAGTGGGTTGAGTATGCATGTGGAATAGAGATTCATGACGTGTTGAATGAATAGCCGAGAAGAGTGATGAGAGGGAATGTGGACAGGTCTTCTACTTGTATGTATATTGTGTGTGATTAGCTTGCATGTGTGATGTGAGTGATGTGTGCATGTGTTCTTTCCATTCTGATGTTGTGTTCGATGAAAAAATTGGTCTAACATGTTTTGATGAAGTTTGTAGACAGGTGGACATGGTGGTGAATATACGA
The DNA here is from genome assembly GCA_020310875.1 of Ceratopteris richardii. Lineage (NCBI taxonomy): Eukaryota > Viridiplantae > Streptophyta > Polypodiopsida > Polypodiales > Pteridaceae > Ceratopteris > Ceratopteris richardii. The sequence continues at coordinate 130,239,483 of CM035416.1, read as the reverse complement.
AACTATATACAAAGTTGGTAAGTGAAGTGACTGATCTTTGATGACTAATGCATGTTGATTTAGTGTGGTTGCAGGTACGCAAGTGGAAAGAGATAAAATAAGTATTAGGTACGTGAATTTGCATTGATATATTGTTGATGACTTGAATGGTTTGAGTACAGGTGCTAATAATTGACTCGTCGGGGACGACTTCGCAAGCAGAAGGGGGGAGTATGTTAGCTCAGTAAAGGGTCAGTTTTTATGCCCTACCATGTTTCTATTTGGCAGAGAATCTACTTGATTGCAGGTATTTGGAAGGGGTAATTGGGGACGAACCTCACTATTAGAAATGCATCAATAGATGTTGTGTGGTAAGTGTGGCTTCCTCTTCAAAGCACGAAGGCTTCAATAGGGTTCCAACGTTAAGGGGTGGTGCCACAGATGGTCCTAATTTCAGGATATGCTTTTACAACAGTTAGCTAACAAGGGCCCTTATATAAGGCAGGTGCTCTTATCTGTTATCCAACTGATGGAAAATTACTTTGGCAAAATGGTAAGATGGAAGGCTTTAAAGCATTATTATTATTATTATTGGTTCCCCCACCTTTGGACTCCATTGGTGGTATATTCTGGCTCAACACTTTCAAGAAACTTGCAGGAGTGTTAATGCAGCCAGATGTTTTACTCTCCACATGCTTGAGCATACATGGGACGACACTCCATTATTTTCGCATAGGGGGGGCTGCAATGAAGATTGCAAAGTTGGCAGCCGTTTTTGTGTGGCAGGTCGCTCGTGAGAAGAATAAAGTGAAGGGGCGCCATTCATTAATGGTAGGCAGGAGAGGCTTTAATCAGGGAGGGAAGAGTTGTCAAATTTTTGGGGGGGATGTTTGTCTTATCAAAAGAGAGGAGCGGAGTCGAGGGAGCTTCTTCGTTTTTTGGGCAGGACCGAGGGTAGCGGGAGAATGTGAAGAGGAGGAGGTGCGTGGTTCAGTGGCTCTGAGTAGCAGCTCCTAGGGGGGGGCTCTCTCATCTTTTATTGGTTTCTTTAGGGGACTCTGTACAGGACAACAAAGGGAGTGGCTGACATCGGCTCACGGAAGACAAGGAAAGAGTGCATCTAGTTCGAGGTGGCAGGCGATTCCCTTTCTGCCCTCTCTCGCAATGTGAGTAGGTGTGGAGGAATTCGAGGATTTCAAGGGAGTTCTCTCAGACAATAGGAGGTGCACCTGGTCTGGAGAGACAAGAGATACACATACCTACAATAGCAAGAAGAGAGGGGGGGGTCATTCGGCAGTCATGACTTCCAGCGAGTTGCATGTGGGGTGTTTCAAGTGTGATGCCTACTAGATGTAGAGGAACCGTCTCAACATTATGGAAGAAAAATGTGGGTGCCTTGTCTGGGAAGTTGTGGGAATTGAAGTGGGAGGTCACTTCTGTTGGCAATAAATTTGGCTTGGAAGTTCTCACTGTAAGCGGGATCAAATGGTCTAGTGTGCTGAGCTTATCTGTCATAGCAAAGGGACCAGACGCTGTTAATGCTCTTACATCAAGACCAACGAAACACCCGACCATGAACCACACAGAGGTGAGGGTCACCGAAAAAGAGCACAAAAGCGGAGGAATTAATCCTCTGAGTATTACATGCAAGTTTCCAAAAACTTGTTATAAACTGAAAGCTGTCAGTGTTCGTTAGTATATGTGATGTCCTGGCGGTCTATACCTTGATGAGGTCCCTCGTTTAATCATGTACAAACTTGTGAACTATGCATTACATGAAGGCCAGTTTCTGTTCCTCTGTCTATTTCAAGCTTGTATGGCTTTATGCGCATGAAAGGGCTGAAGGATGGACACCAGGGAGCTGCGTTGTAATGTGTTTGTCTAGGAAAAGTGTCGATGTTTTTTTTCTTACCACCATCAATCATCTTATTTCCATGCTCCGCATATATATTTTTGCCGATGGTTGCATAAGTTTTCTACGGGGTGAGCGTTATGAATGATGGTATGTGGGTGTTATGGACCACCTGCTCCAGTGTGGTACCAACTGTAAGCACAATTGCATTTTTTTATATGTTGAGAGAGGTAGTTGCAGATTAGCGCTGGGAGGTCTATGTGCATCGCCACTTAACAAGAGAAAGATTCAGTGAAAATGGATTGTATATCGTATATGGACCATGCTTGTGGGTACATTTGTCAATAGTTTCTATCCCCTTGATACTTTGTGTAGAAATAGTTTTGTTGTTAATAAAAATGCATAATTCTACGCATGGAAGCTGTTCATTCAATACTTTCCATCTCTCTGCTAAAGTGTTCAATACAACTTCGAATCTAAGATCATGAACATTCACAATGCGTTGAAGAATTTAGGGTCAATTAAGTATATTATATCACACCCTTGCTGAGTGTCCTTATGATCCTCGAGAGCTCCATGAAGCGCAGGCCTATCTAGTTGTTAAGCTAGAGCACTTTGGATCTGTCATGAGTTTTATAGGACTCTTATAAGAGCGGTTGTTCACATGAGAAGTAACTCCTAAGAGTCGATCAAGAGATAGAAGGAAACAACATGTGCTAATTTTGGAAGAAGTGTGGGAGGCTCTGAGAACAATATACAAGAACCTAAGGAGCACGGCAGTCAGGAAATGTGTGTGTAAATGAGCATGAAAGAGAAGATAAGGCTCAAGAGAGTGAGAGTTTGAAGAGGTAGAGAGGTCAGAAGGTAGAGGGCATATGAGTACATGTGTGCATGAGGGTATGCAAGAGGGTGTATGTGTGTCGGGGTGTGCATGTGTGTAAGAGGAGAAAGGAAAGGGACAGAGGGAAAGGGGAAGTAAGAGTGCATGAGAGTGTGTGAAAGCATATGTATGTGTGAGAGTGAGAGAAGAGAGTTTTATAAAAGGTAACCACTAGATTTGGACGCCCCTTGTGCATGTATTTGCTCGTATCCTCCCTTGATACATCAGAGTGAAATTGGGAACTTAGGGTGATAAAAATTGACCTGGCATCAGAAAGTTTGGGTAAAATATCATTGTGTGTATGCACTTTCCCTTGGACTAAGGGTGTCAACATGTGCCTTTAACCTAGATAAGCTCCTATCATCCATATTAAACATGTTTTGGAAAGATGCTCCATATCCTACAGGTGTTCTAATCGATTGAATCCTATTGTTGATAATTTATATCTCTTTTGTCGTAAGTATCCAAGGAGCAGGTGCATAAGTTGTTTCTTGTCGATTTCTATAAAAAAATTGGCTATAACTTTGGTTTTGAGTTTTGATCCTTGAAATCATTTCTTGATGCTATTATGTCTCTTAATCCAAGAAGATGTTTCCATAATCAATAACTAATGTTCTTGAATATATGCATAGGATCAAGAAGATGAGAGATCTTTTACCCTCTCTAATCCTCCAATGCCAATTGTGGTCTTCGATATATGCCATAGCAAAAATTACACCAACATATAATATGCTCTTGATGGTAAAAATCATCATAATTCCTATCAAAGGACACATGTGAAGTCATTGCATGGGTAGGAGGTGGTGGAGTACCCTCTGATTGATCAGAATTTGGTTATAATATAACAATAAGAAAACATAGATCAGTCATGTATGTATCTATCAAATATTAAAATTAAAAGTTTGATATACTTACAATAAGTAGTCTTTGCACGATTAGGAGACGGTGGTGGAGTTCCCTCTGATTGATCAAAATATGATTGTGTAGAAAATAAAGGTACAAGCTTGGTGGACTTCCCTCTAATTGTGATCAAAATATGATTGTGTACATTTCTAACACTCCCCCTCAAGCTCAAGTGTTAGTCTCCATTGATCTCCTTTATGTTGAGGTTGATCTTGAACTTCTCCAACTTGCTTGAGTGAACTCTTTGAACTCCACATCCAAGTCTTTGAAGAGCTTCTTGAGCCACATGATCTCACATGTGGCAAGTGCTAAAGCTCTGTACTCAGCCTCAGTAGATGATAATGCAATTGTAGGTTGCTTCTTGGACATCCATGAAATGACTCTTTGACCTAGCATGAAGACATAGCCAGATGTGCTCCTTCTATCCTCCTTTGAACCAACCCAATCAACATCACTAAAGCCTTGAGGTTGTAATCCATCTCCATAAGGGTAGTATAATCCTTGGTTGATAGTGTGCTTGATGTACCTAAGCACTCTCTTGGCTGCATTCATATGAACATCAATTGGTGAATTTAAAAATTGAGAGAGAACTCCTACAACATAAGACAAGTCAGGTCTTGTGATGGTAGCATAATTAAGGCTTCCAATCATGCTTCTATATGCTGAAATATCTTCAAGAGGGTGGCCTTCACCTGCAGATAACTTAGTGTTTGGATCAATAGGTTGTGTGAGGGGCTTACATCCACTCATGCCATACTCATAAAGTACATCTAAGGTAAATACCATTTTCCACATAAATAAATTCAATCCCAAGAAAGTATTTAAGAACTCCAAGATCTGAAAACTTGAATTCATTTCCAAGCTTGGCCTTGATCCATGTGATACCTGCATCATCACTTCCTGTTATAATCAAGTCATCCACATATATGCATACATAGACAACTAGTCCTCCTTCCTTATTGAGGTATAAGGAAGTATCTCCATCACTTGGCTTGTATACACACCTGCACAAATACTCCAAAAGCCTTTGATTCCATGCCCTAGGAGCTTGATTTAAACCATACAATGCTTTTCTAAGTTTACAAACAAAATCTGAATATTTAAGGTTCTGAAACCGTAAAGGTTGAGTCATGTAGACTATCTCTTGCAAATCACCATTAAGAAAAGCATTCTTTACATCCAAATGATATATTTTCCACCTCCTAGATGTGGCAACCCCAATGATTGCCCTAATTATGGTCATCTTTGCAACCGGGCTGAATGTTTCTTCATAGTCAATCCCATAGGATTGAGCAAATCCTTTTGCCACAAGCCTTGTGTTGTACCTAGCAATTGAACCATCAGAATTTCTCTTCACTTTATAGACCCATTTGTTGCCATTTACCTTCATGCCTTCTTTTCCTAGAACAAGACTCCATGTGTTGTTGTCTTCAAGGGCTTTGTACTCTTCTTCCGTAGCTTCCTGTCACTCCTTTGTGTCTTTGGCCTCTTAGGTTCATGATCTTTGATAACCTTTGTCATGAAGCCTAGCAATATAACTATCATAAACAATCCTTGGGATTGGATGTTTTAACCTTGTTGACCTCCTTTCTTCTCCTTTTGGTGGAATGAACCTTCTTTGCCTTGGTGCCTTGATTATGCTTTTGATGTAGCTCCCCCTTCTAACATAGGTTCTTCAAAGTCTTCAACTTCATGTCCACCTTCATCAAGCTCTACCAATATTTCCTTTCCTTTATTCATTGATTGATGGGCTGAATCCATGCTTGAACTCCTTTGTATGCTTGGACCACTGATTTCCAAGCTATCTTGAAACCTAGCTTCATATATTCTCTCTACCTCTTCAATATCTTCATCCTGCAATGGAACTTGGAAGCATACCATGGTTTGAGTTCATCAAACACTACATCTCTAGATACCTTTAACTCCTTTGTATTAGGATTGTAGCATTTGTAACCTTTTTGCTCCATAGCATAACCAATTAACATACATCTTTCAGCCCTTGCATCCATCTTACCTCTCAACTCTTGTGGCACATGTGTGTAGCATACACAGCCAAAGATTCTAATGTGTGAAAGGTTCGGTTTCCTTCCACCCCATGCCTCCTCAGGTGTCATGTCATGTACCCCTGATGTGGGACACCTATTCATCAAGTACACAGCAGTAGATACAACATTTGCCCAATATGTGAAAGGCACATTCATTTCATTTAACATACTCCGAGAAATTTCAGCAATATACCTATTCTTCCTCTCTACCACCCCATTTTGTTGGGCAGTATTCCTGCAAGTGATTTGCCTCTTTATACCTTGGTCCTACAAGAAATCATAAAAAGCATGGGATAAGTATTCTCCCCCTCCATCGGACCTTAGGGTTTTGATGTAGCAACTTGCCTCCTTTTCAACTTGTGCCTTGAATCTTTTGAATACATCAAACACATCTGATTTTTGCTTTATACAATACAACCATACTTTTCTTGAGTAGTCATTTATGAACGTCACAAAGTACCTATTACCTGCAAGAGAGGGCTCTTTAGTTGGCCCCCACACATCTCTGTGCACAAGCTCTAACACACCATGTGCTGCATATCCACTCTTCTTGAAGGGCTGCTTAGTAGACTTGCCTAGTTGACAAGCTTCACACATCTCATGCAACATTTGTAATGAAAACTGTGGTAGACCTCTTAGCAATTGCCGCTTCTCCATGTCTTTCAACCTTTGAATCCAAGTCCAAATGTATTTCAACATTTTTAATAAAAAATGTGGTAAACCTCTTACCAATTGCCTCTTCTCCATGTCCTTCAACCTTTTATGCCACAAATCCAAATCTCCAATCTTCTTGTTACCATAGGTGATGAACATTGCCTTGTTGCTTTGTCCTTTGCCAATGTCAAGACATCTTCCAATCCATCTTTTGTATCTAAGCCAATGAATCAATTGCCTCTTCTCCATGTCTTTCAACCTTTTATGCCACAAATCCAAATCTCCAATCTTCTTGTTACCATAGGTGATGAACATTGCCTTGTTGCTTTGTCCTTCCTTAATTCTTTCATTTGGCTATCAGCTCATAGCCATTCCTTGGGTCTTCAATAAAGCATCCTTTGTGGTTGAACTTGACTTGGTATCCCTTTTCAACCATCTTTCCAACAGAGATTAAGTTCTTTGTAATAATAGGAACATGCAATACCTCAGATAGTCATTTTTCTTTGTGGTTGCCTTCAAGCTTTACATCTCCCATTTGTTGTATCTCATGCTCTGTGTTGTCTCCTGTCTCCACAAAGCCTCTTTGCTTGGGTGCTTGAAGATTGTTGAAGTACTCCTCTTTACCTGACATGTGGTTACTATAACCACTATCCATATACCACACCTCATCATGTGTTTGACCTTCACTTTTATGCTTCATAGCTAACAAATTATCATTTTCTAAAATTTTTTAGGAGTTAGCATAATTACCTTGCCCTTTTTAATTGTTCCCACCTTGATTTTGCCAACAATTGTTGGCATAGTGTCCTTGCTTCCCACAATTGAAGCATCCATTTGAGTTGGAGTAGCCTCGACGTCCATATCGTACTCCTCTACCTCTTCCCCTTCCTCTTCCTCTTCCTCTTGATGATTGACCTTCATCTTGGCTTGATTGACTTCCTCAATAGCTTTGGCTGCCTTCTTAGTAGTTGCTTCTACCTCTTCCTCTTGAAGCACCTCTATTGCCTTTCCCTCTTCCTCCTTTGCCTGCATAGAAGAGTTGCTTTTGGCTACCCTTTGACTTGTTGCCTCCATGGTTGAGCTCCTTAGTCACCATAAGGGAAGTAAGTTGCTCAAAATCTGGTGATGAATACCTTACATACACAACGGTTGTGAATGCCTTCCATTTATCATCTTCTCTAAGCCCATTAAGTGTGTGGGAAACTAGGTCATCATCATCTACAACACATCCTATTGAACCAAGTGCATCCGAGATCTCTTTTACTTTGAGTATGAAGTCATTAATGCTTTGATTTGATAACTTCCTAAGGTGGTTCAGCTCATTCTTGAGCTGAGTTTTTCTAGCCTTTGCAGAGGTAGAGTACAACCTTTCTAAACACTCCCAAACCTTCTTAGGTGTATCTAGGTCTTGGATATGACCTATCATGGAGTTGCTTATGTGTTGATCTCCACATGTCGTGAACTTTCGATGATGATAGAAACCTTGCTTCAAATCCTTCTTCAAATCTTGCTGGGCTTTGCTTCAATCCTTGGCTCTCAAGCAACTTCAAGGCCTCCTCTTGATGTCTTCAATTCTCAATAATGAGATCTGATACCATTAATATGTTTGTGTGTATGGGCATGTGTATGTGTGTATGTATGTATGTATGTATGTATGTATGTATGCGTAAGTGTATGTATATCTGTATGTGCATTTGTGTGTATGTGTATGTGTGCATGTATTTAGTATGTATGTGTGTGTATGTATATGTGTGTGTATGTGTGTATAGGTATGTATGTGTAAGTGTATGTATGTATGTGTGTATGTGTATACATGTATGTGTATACATGTATGTGTGTGTATATATGTGCATGTGTGGGTATGTATGTATGTGTAAGTGTATGCATATGTGTATGTGTATGCATGTATGTTTGTGTGTATGTATGTATGTGTAAGTGTATCTATGTATGTATAAGTATATATATATGTGTATGTGTATGCATGTATGTGTGTGTGTATGTATGCGTGAGGGTATGTATTTATTATATATGTGTGTGTATGTATATGTGTGGGTATGTGTATGTATGTGTAAGTATGTATGTGGAAGTGTACATATGTATGTGCAAGTATATGTATGTGTTTTTTTTATGCATGTCTATAAATTTAAATTTTTCTTTATATTTTGATACCTTCTTTTGTTTGAGATTAAAATAAGAGGAGATATTGTATGGTAGCGAAATATTAAGAGAAGACCTAACATACCACCTAAGACGTGGCAATTATTTTGCAGACTGCTACATCTTCAAGAATCATTTCCTCAATAGAAGGTATACAAATTAATAATTTATATTACTGTGACTTATAATTCACGTATGTTTTATAAATGTTTTACATTTAATCTATGTATTTTTGTTTCATTAAATAAACACAAGCTATTGCAAAGAAGAGAGTTGAGTCTGGTCATACATTGCACTTAGGCCAAATGGCCCATCATGGTGTGAAAGGATTATGGTTGATATCTTATGAATATAGAAGATGATTTCAGCCTCTACAAGTTTGCATGTCCAATTCATTTGTGCAAGATCTCTATATCATAAATAACTCCTTGACCTTTTGCAAGCATGGCTGCATTTATTAAGGAATTTCCACATTTAAGGTGAAGATCCTACCCACTTTGTTTCCTTTGGCAATCAATCTTCCATCATGTTTGTACTCTTCTACATATAACCCATCAGCATTGAACATGACTTGTAATCCTTGGTCAACCATTTCTCCAAAGAAAACCAAATTCTTTGTTATATTTGGAACATGCAACACATCAAGAAGATGTTTTACCTTCTCATCCTCCATAGACAGTACCATGTTTCCTATATGCTTGATAGGGTGTGATGTATCCTCACATGTTTCAACATATCCAAGAACTAGTAATTTATGCAAACTACTAAACCATTCCGCATGACTGGTCATGTGATTTGAAGCACCTGAATCAACATGCCAAACTTTACCATTTGATTTTGAAACACGAGCAAACTTTGCATTCATCGTGTGATGTTGGATCATGAAAAACTTCTCAGAATCGTCTGCACTTGTGGATGCATAGTTGTTTTGCTTCCTTCTGTTATTTCAATTCTTCAACTTTCAATCATGTTCAAAGGTTTTTTAGCATATTTTCTTGGATTAGATCTTGTGTATACAAATTCTAGTGTGTTTATTACTCAGAGGAAGTACATTCATGATATGTTGGTGAAAGTCAAGATGGAGAACACCAAAATTGCACGTAAACCCATGGACCTCAATCGCAAACTTAGTTCTCATGAGGGAGAACTTCTTGAAGATATTATAGGTTACCAAAAGCTTGTCAGGAGTCTCAACTATGCAACCCTAACAAGAGTGGATATATGTTATGGAGTACATTAAGCCAGTTTATGCACACACCAAGAAAACCTCACTTGGAAGCTGCAAAGAGGATCTTAAAATATTTGAAGGTAACCATAAATGAAGGGCTATTTTATCCATTCACTTCTGATTTGGATATCAAGATGTATTCTGACGCAGATTGGGTTGGCTCCAAAGATGATAGGAGGAGCACTTCTGGATACTTATTTTTGCAGGTTCAAAGCTAAAATCCAGGTCATCAAAGAAGTAACCAACTGTGGCATTGTCATCTACAGAGGCAGAATATAGAGGCTTAGCAAATGCAACACAAGAGGCTATGTGGCTCAAACTACTCTACATAGATTTGGGGTTACATTCTTATACTCCAATGATTTTTGGAGGCAACACTAGATCACTTCATTTGGCTGCTAATCTTGTATATCATGCAATGAGTAAGCACATTGAAGTGCATTGTCATTATGTAAGAGATAAATTACTTAGCAAGGACATTCAATTTTCCTATGTATCAACTCATTTGCAATGTGTAGATATGTTCACAAAATCTTTCGATGAAACTAAGATGAATAGGTTCAAGATGATGATTGGTTTGTAGGAGATCAAGGAGGAATGAAGACTAAGCATGTTAGGCTTGAGGGGGAGCTGTTGGTGCAAAAAGAGTCCAAGCCTACATACTTGGATAACTAGCATGTATCTCATATAGTCATATATGATCACTCCCTTGTAAAGGTCAATTACCTTTTATCCTTGTAAAAGTGCACATGACAATTGAACTAACCCCACGAGGAGTTAGGAGGAATCAAATCTCGGGTTACTTGGTAGATAATTGATGAGAGAATAAATCCTATAGTTTAGGACTCACTTTATGGTGAGAATTTGAATTGGAATTAAAAGCTTGGCTCCAACTTCAACTATAAAAGAGGATAAAAATGTTCATGTGAAAGAGCCTGACTATGACATCATTTGAGAGGGATAATTTGTGATTGATGAGCTTAATCCATAGCTCCGTCACTACCCTCACATTGTGCATTTGAACATTGCTAATGTCATTGTATTTCTATGTGATCTAATACATATACATTGATTACTTCTCTACTTCACTTCTCTGCTATGATCATCACATAATAGTGAACTTCTCAGAGCTTGTTCTCAGTGCATGGTTGATCGTTTGATGTGATTTAAAGTACTATAGATACAGTATACTATCTAGTTCATAGCTACAAATTTTCATTGTTATTACTTTTTCCAATTGTGAGATATCTTCATATCTTTGCTCTCTAATCTGCACACTAAAGCACCGTGAAAATGTAGGGCAAGTCCTCTAACTTGCTAAGCCTCATTCTCAATGTGTAATCCATTTTTTTATTGAAATAAATCATGATTGGTAGCTATCTAAGTTAGCCAAATACTCCCAAAATGAATTAAGTCAATTGCTAGCAGATTGAGAGCACTGATCACTTTACTGAACATATGCAGAGACCAAAAATAGCAAGTCTATGATCTTGGTTCAACTTTTTACTTATCTGTTTTGATCCATTGATTAGAGGATCATGACCCATAGCATATATGTGATTATTTTTTATCAATAGGAAGCTCAAGGGGCCTACTACACTCTCCACAACTTGTTTTTGGTTGGTGTGAAGCAGGGTTTTGCAACACCACTTCATCTCTAGAATGTATCCACCATCTCTCCAATAACTAAGTATCATATCATGAGGAAAGAGATATCATGTATAGTGTATCGTTGATATTGAGTATCGTGCATCATCAAGAGAAGAAGTAAAGTATCACAAGAGTAAGTATTGTGTATCAGATCTCCCAAAAGTATCATCTATTGTGACAATTGTCGGTATCGTATCATTGAAGATCGAATATCGTGTATCACCTTCTTCAGATATCGTGTATCCAGTAAAAGTCAAGTATCATATCGTGGAAGGTAGTATCGTGTATCACCTTTTCTAAGATATTGTGTATCACATCCTTTGTGTATCGTGTATTGTTTTGCCCAAGTATCATGTATCGTGCATGTCTTGTATCATGTATCTGATGTTGAAGCAAAAGGGGTTAAAGCATTTTGGAGGAGAAATGTAAGATCTCTAAGACCTAGACATAAATCAAGAGTATTCAATCAAGCGAACAGATTACCCAAGAGTTGAGGATTGAATGAACTTAAGATCATGTTGGGTATTAGGGAGTCGAAGAAGTGTTGTATCTTCTGTAGGAAGTGTAGCTAAATAGAGCCTCCATTCTATCTACTCTGATACTTCTAGTGATTCAAAGGAAGAAAGAGTCATGACGTCCGAGGATATGCATAGTTTTGTGCATATGGCTGCACTCATGTCTATCATTGAAGGTGAATATAGAACATCCCTACAATATGTTTCCACAAACATGCATGGATTACCCATTTACCTTGATGGTTTAAATAGATTAGTAGTGCGAATGAAGAAATCAACGGACTCAGAACCAGTGCCAAGAGTTGTAGTTAAATATGGAGGATTTTACATGGATAAATTGGGACACTTGTATATTGTGTCTGAACATCCGAAGGTGGTTAATGAAAGAGGGAAAACTGAAGACCTAGAGAATGCCAATAGGATGGAAAGTGGAGAAGCGATAACTACACCTAGAGGAATATCTATTGTAACTAAGGTTTGGAGAGGAGAGAAGATTCCCCAAGACAAACTTGACTGATATATACATGGTGCATGGATTGGATATGTTACTATAGACCACTTCACCCCTAAGGGGAGAAGGTATCAACCCTATGACTATTTATGAACTCCATGATTCCGAAGACTCTTTCAGAGTCACTTATCTAGATCAAAATAAAAGAAGGTACTCGCTAGTAGATGAATTGGAAAGATCTAGATTGAGGTACTTAGGGAGCCCACTGTTCCCATCTCGAGATCAAGCAACCGCCTTGCAAAACCCTCATAGGCCTTCCCAAAGTGATGCAAACCCTATCCCACAAGCCAAAAAAGTATTCCAATGAGGTCTCATGTACAATTTCCCATACCAGGATACAACCCCAATTATCAGATGAACCATGAAAGGGAAGCTACAAATAGACCACCCTTTCCTGTGAGACCACCACATGGTGGAGGACTAGGTGTGCATCCTGTACATCTTGTTGTCACCATAGCTCTCAGACCACCTAAACGGGGGTAAAGCCTAAGACCTATCCAAGTGGCCAAATGTATGAGAAACCATTACGATGGTTCAAGAGAGCCTCACAATCATATAGCTGAGCTTAAGCAAGTGATCGAGGTTGAACAAGTTGATGAGTTCTTTGTTCAATATGAATCCTTTGGATTGACTTTAACAAGAACGACCCTAGCATGGTTTTAAGCACTAGATCCCAACCAATTTGTGAATATGGAACAATTCTTTCAAAAATTGATAGGATAATTCACTAAGGCTAGAATTAAGCACAGTCTTCATTGACTCATAGTTTCAAACAAACCCCTACCAAATCAATAAGATTGGCTGCAAGAAGGTTCAACCAATATGTGGATAGGTTTCCAATAGTAGAGAGAATAAGACAATGAAAAATGATATCATTATTCTTAGATGGACTGACAAATGGAACTTTATGAACCTTGGTGTATGTAAAAAGAGTGTAGAAATTGAGTGAATGCCTAAGAGAATGCATCAATTTAGAATAAAATTTAGCGGATGACCTAAAGATTCCCTAGAATAAAGAGAGGTCAGATGATACTTTAAGTAGCATGTCTTCACAAACAAGTAAAGTGGAGGAATTGGAAAAATTAGTGGCAAAGAAACTAGGTCTCCAAGGACAGAATAATTATAAGAATCCTCGATTCAAGATGCCCATGCTAAGGAAATGTGTGACTTGTGGTGCTGATCACCCTCCCAGTTGTGTACTAGAGGAGGATTCAATCCCCCACGTGCCTATCCTTACAATAGCTAGCAAGCCTAGGGATCTACCTTCTATTGTCACATTGAGCAAAAATATACCAACCATAGTACAGAAAACTACCCGTTCAATAGACAACCATAGCCTTTCCCACCTCCTCCATACATGCCTACTGGATACCCTCCTAGGGACCAAGGGAAGTAAAATTTCTAGGTACCCTCCTTATCAAGGACAACCAGTGGTGCAAAGAACATATGAGTACTATGGATACACTCAACCTCAACTTGTAATAGGGCAACAAACCCCACACCCTCAGAATGTAGTGCCAATAAAGTATGCTCAAATTGAAGAAAATATGAAAGAGCCATTTACTAGCTACTCCATTGACAAGCTCAAAAAACTTAGGATAAGGTTTTGACCTAAGCCAAGGGGATTACTATTTCTACAACACTAGTCTCATGAGATACAACAAGAACTATGAGCAACACTATTACAAACACGAGGGTTATGAGAGCTCATACAAACCAGAATATGCTAACCTCATGTATTATAGCCCCAAGGCGCCCAAATAGACCCACGACAATGTTGAAAAAAGTCCATGGCAAGTCCAAGTGATGGCTTGAGTCATCAAAAGACCTAGAGACTCGAAGGAAATGTCTAGTCTTTGTAAAGTTCACTTGTGAACTACCTCTTGCAATTTTTGAAGTCTTTATTTGATGTAAAAGTAAAAGGAATCTAAAGTGGTTGAGTCCACTTGATGAAAAAGGACAGAGAAGCCACAAATTCGTGATCGAAGGTAGTTGGAGAATCAAATCAATTACAAAAAGACTCGAGAGTGATTTTAGGTGAGATTCAAATTCAAATTTGGGCTCAAAATATCACTACAAATACATGACCTTCTAGTCACGTCTTTTAGACCTCCATGAGTTGTGCTTTATGCCATATCAAAGTATGGATTCAAGGCACACATATGTATCAGTAAGACCATTGTACTTTACAATCAATATACTTTCATTTTTATGATCATTTGAGTTCATATCTTCATGCTCTTGTGAGTATACTGTTCATTGCCATATCTCTCAGTTTTTTCAGTGAGTTTGCAGAGATGATTTCTCTTAGCATGATCCAACATTTTCAATGATTTAAGTTGGTAAAGTTTTCTCTTTAAGTCTAATACATTCTCGTAAAATTTCATTGCAATTGGTTTAATAAATCTTGCAATATGTTCATTTGAAGGTGACTATATCTGTTCATTCTCTACTTCTCTATCAGCACTCCATCAGACCAGTCATTTTCTCAGACCTGCTTCTCAATGTGTACATCATCATTTTCCATGATTCAAAGCGTGATAGAATTAGCATACTGTCTAGCATATGCCTACAGAAGATCATAAGAATTGCATTTTTTAATCTCAAGATATTAACATTTCTCTACTCACGGGTTTGAGTATTGCTATAGCCCGTGAAAGATTAGGGAAAAAAATGAACCCTCCTTGGGCCTTTTAGTTTAAGGGCTGATTAGTGATGGACCAATGAGAAGAGGGTGGTGGACACAGTCTAGTCCCTTAATCATATAGGCTAGGCATAGGCTTCTCTAGTGTTGGTGTGGTCAAAGGGAGGAAAACCACTTCGAATTTGTGGTTTTGAATATGTGAATGGTATTGAAGAACTTAGAAATGAATCGAAACCCTTGGATTGGTTTAAGAATCCAAAGGATGAGATTGATTTGCAAAAGTCAAGGCTACTTTGAACAAGAGGCCATCCAATGGCAGAGATTGAAATCATTTGAATTTTGGCACCTTTGAATGTGTGCCGTGCGATATGATTTTCATCCATTGGCTCAAGTTCAGTGCTTGTATGGGATAAGCACGTTTGCTTGTGGACCACTTGATGGTGGGTTGAATCTAACGGCTGTAGAGGACTGCACAAAAGTACTCAGCCCCATTTTTGGTTTGTCGTTGGATCCTCTCAGATCCAAGCGTCCAAAATTGTGCAGAGATTGACAAAAGCATCCAAGTAAGATTCTCTGAGCCTCCACGCATGTCAGCCCATTAAATTGAGGACTCCACGGTTTGTTTTTCTAGAGTTTAGTGCCTTTCAATCTTAAACATTCGATGGAAGCATCCAACAACCGAAAACAAATCTTTTTAAAAATTCAAATCCAATATTCTATCAAATAATATTTTAATTAGCAAAACCACTGGTGGTTTTCTATGCAACCTTAATCACCTAGATTAAGCTTTTTAATTCCTAAAAATTAGGAATCCTTACAAGGCACATGCAAGGTTCATTTTTCCCCTAATGAATCAGGGTGATGCTATAACTTGCTAAACACTTTTCTCATGATGTAGTCAATCATTTTTTATGAAATAACTCTTGATTGTTAGCTTAGTAAGTTAACAAGAGTTCCCCAAAAGGAATCAAGTCAATTGCTACTGTGGCTAGAGAATTGTTCAAAACACTGAGCAGGTGTATGAACAAAAATAGCAAGTTTTTTATACTTCATTCAACTTCTACCTATTTGTTTTGATTTATCTTTTTGAGAGTGATCTTCCAAGGTATATAGGGCGTGTAATACATCCTTTGGCAAGATAAAAGGGTCCACTACATACCCCTAGAGTTTATTTGGCTAGTTTAATGCAAAGTTTTTGCAACACCACTTCATCATCTCCAAGTTGAAATCCATCTCTTCACAGTGGTATCAGAGCAAGGTTGGACAACATGGCAGATGCATTTCCTTCATCAATTGACAAAATGGATAGAGGTAACTACTCAGCCTGGTCATTAAGGATGGAAGCTTATCTTCAAGGAAGGGATTTATATGGTTATATATCTAAAGATGAAGTTATGCCAAGTCTCAAGAATAAAGGTCAACCAACACAAGAAGAGCAAGAAAGATTGAGCACATGGTGCTCCAAAGATGCACTTGCAAGGTCTTATCTCGTCAAATCTATCTCAAATTGTTTGTTGCCTCACATTAGAAGTTGTAAAACATCTCACGAAGTGTGGAATGCACTTGAAGCCTTCTTCTCTTCAAGTACAAAGGCTAGGAAGCATCAACTATGGATAGACTTCACAACTCTCAAGAAATCTCCCAAAAAAAAATGTGATTGATTTTGTCACAAAGCTCAAGGACATAGCAGATCAGTTGGGAAGCATTGGAGAGGTAATAGATGAAGAGCAAATTTTAAGGCAGGTCATCAATGGCTTGAAGGCAGATGACAAGCGGGAAGCATTCACCACAACTATGGATCTATACATGGATATGCATGTGCTAGATTTCAATACACTCATAGGACAACTACTTACTCAAGAGGCCAAGATTATCAAGAATGGAGAAAGGTCCAAAGGTAATCAATCTTCTGCCTTGTATACTAATAAAGGAAAGTCCAAAGAAAACAAAGGAAGAGGAAAGAAAGTGTATGATGAAGCAGGTACACATCAAGATAACTATGCAGGTAGAGGAAGACATGGTAGGGGTAGCAGTAGAGGAGGAAGGCAAGGCAGGGGGAGATCCCAAGTCTCTAATTCATGCTCTATTTGTGGATTAATTAATCATACAATTGAAAATTGCTTTAGGAATTCCAGGAATCAAAGAGGCAGAGGCTACAATAGAGGAAGTTATGGCTACTCAAGAGGAAGGTTCAACAATTAGCATGGCAACCACAACAATTACAACCATTCAAACTATCAAGGAGGCAATAGGGGAAGAAGATACTTCAATAACTACACAGAAGAATCAAATCAAGAGAACTCATTGATAATCATGAATATGGCCATGCCACAAGGTAAATATGATGAGCATGTTTTCTACATAGATTCAGGTTGCTCCAATCATGTGGCAAGAAATGTGGCCCTCCTATCAGATTTAGAAGATCCAAGGAACAAGCATGAGGTACAAACAGGAGATTATACAAGACACCTTGTGGAGAAAATAGGAAATTTCAAAGCACATGATGGAAACATTAACCTACTTAGTAAGGTACTCTCTGTTCCTACCATTACAAAGAATTTGATAAGTGTTTGGCAGATAGTAGCGAAAGGGTTGCAAGTCAGTTTCACAAGAGGAGGAGCATTTTTTGAAGATCCAAGTCAAGGATTCAGGAGAATTGCAAAGGGTGAAAAGACAGGTAGATTGTTCATATTTGAATTACAAGACACTAGAAACATTGCTCTCTTTAATCATGGTAGTCAGACACTCACATAATTGGAAGTATGGCATAAGAGGTTAGCACATATTGGTGAAAGGTCACTAAAGCAGATATGTAGAGACCAAAGTGTACTTGGACTCCCTAACTTGTCAAAACAACACACAATTTATAAGTGTAGTGCATGTCAATTTGGAAAGTCTCACAAGTTACCATTCATGAAGAAAGGATATATGCATGGAGATCTCTTGGATTTGGTCCATACAGATGTATGGGGATCCAGCAAGGATGCTTCAATATCTAGATCAAGGTGTTATGTCTCCTTCATTGATGATTGTAGTAGATGGACTATATTATATTCTATGAAACACAAAGATGAAGTCTTTTCATGCTTCAAAAGATATTTGGCTCTTATGGAGAATCAAATAGGTAAAACATTAAAAAAGCTAAGGTCAGATGGAGGGGGAAGAGTACTTCTCCGATGAATTTGACTCCTTTCTTCAAGAAAGAGAAATCAAAAGAGAGATCACTACAAGGTACACTTTTGAGCAAAATGGAGTGGCAGAAATAAGGAATAGGACAATTGTTGAAGCTGCAAGGTCTATGCTAAATGAGAAGCACTTACCTAACTACTTATGGGTTGAGGAGTGTATCCACAACCACTTATTTGATTAACAGGTTACCTTCAAAATCACTTGATGGCATGAAACCATATGAGGCTTGGAATGGAAGAAGAAAAAGCTTGGATCATTGTAAGATTTTTGGATGTATTGCTTATGCTCATGTTCCTTCACAGGTTAGAGGCAAGATGGATCCCAAAGCATAAAGGTGTGTATTCATTGGATATGACAACAATCGAAAGGGCTACAGATTATACAACCCAACAACCAAAGGATTCTTGGTGAGTAGAGATGTAGTATTTGATGAGAATAGTTCTTGGTATGAAGATTCATGTAGAAAGGTCAACCTACCTTATGATCTTGAAGAAGATTTTCCAAAACTTGTTAAGGATAATTCTTCTAAAGTTGAAGAGTAAGATACCTCAAAAGATGATGAAGCAACTTAGTATGAAAAACTCAAAATGTGGAAGTCTAAAGGTAATTCAAAAGTGCAAGAACTTGGACAAGAGGAAGAATCATCACACCATGGACTAAGAAGGTCCATGAGGGAGAAAAGAAAACTAGAAAGGTATGGGTTTGATACTTCTCTAGTCACTAAACATTCAATCTATCTAGCATAGGACATTAATCAAGAGGAACCTTCAACATTTGAGGAAGCAAAGAAGAAATCAGAATGGAGGCATGCAATGGAAGAAGAAATTGAAGCTCTTGAGGAGAATAGATCTTGGGAGTTGGATCCCAAGTCTCCATCAAGGAAAGTAATAGGCTCAACATGGATGTACAAATTGAAGAAGAACTCAGATGGCTCCATTAACAGGTATAAGGCAAGGCTTGTGGCAAAAGGCATTGCACAAACTCACAGAATTGATTATGAGGATATCTTCTCTCGTGTGGCAAAGATGCCTACTATTAGGGTTTTGCTTAGTATTGCCTCTTCCAAGAATTGGAAGATACTTCAATTGGATGTAAAAATGCATTTCTTAATGGATGGATAACAGAAGAGGTATATAGCAGAACCACTTGGTTTGGAGAGTCACATATATCGTGATTATGTGTGTAAACTTAATAAAGCTTTATATGGACTCAAACAAGACCTAAGGGCTTGGAATCACAAGCTTCTCTCATTCTTACAGGACAAAGTATTTCAACCTAGCAAGGCAGATCAATCACTATTCATAAAAAGGAGTAATTCTAAAGTCATCTTTTTGTGTGTGTATGTAGATGATATTATACTTACAGGAAATGATATAGATGGCATGAAGAGAATCAAAGAACACATGAGACCAGAATTCAAGATAAGTGATTTGGGTTCACTTACCTACTTCCTAGGATTGTAAGTTGTCTACAAAGATCATTGTTTGTTTCTCACTCAAAGAAAGCACATTAAGGACATGTTGGAAAAATTCAAGATGCAAGATTGCAGGATTGCAGGCACTCCAATGGAGGCTAATCATAAATTGAGCTCACATGAAGGTGAACTCATAGAAGATGTGACATGTTATCAAAGCCTTGTGGGTAGCTTCAACTATGCCACATTGACAAGGGTTGATATATGTTATAGTGTGAGTGTGCTAAGTCAATTTATGCACACACCCAAGAAACCTCACATGGAGGATGCCAAGAGGATACTCAGATATCTCAAAGGGACCATGGATGAAGGGTTATACTACCCTTATGTATCTGATTTAAGTTTGAAATTGTTCTTTGATGTAGATTGGGCTGGTTCCAAGGAAGACAGAAGGAGCACCTCAAGATATGTTACCTTTGCAGGTTCAAAACTTGTCTCATGGTCATCCAAGAAGCAACCCATAGTTGCACTCTCTTCCACTGAGGTTGAATACAGAGGTCTTGCCATAGCTACTCAAGAAGCAATGTGGAGAAGACACAATTCACAAATCTTGGATTGGAGATTGGAACTCCAAATATTTTTGGTGACAACATGAGCTCCATTCACTTGGATGCCAATCCAATTTTTCATGCAAGGACTAAACATATTGAAGTACATTGTCACTATGTAAGAGAGAAGATTGTGAGCAAGGAAATTCAGTTAACATATGTGTCCACTCATCAACAATGTGCAGATATTCTAACCAAAGCATTGGATGGTACAAAGCATTGCAAATTCAAGGTTATGATTGGTTTGCAGGCAATCTTGGAAGATTGAAGACCTCAAGATCACTTGACTTGAGTGGGAGCTGTTGGAGCAAGTCCATGGAAAGTCCAAGTGATGGCTTGAGCCATCAAAAGACCTAGAGACTTGAAAGAAATGTCTAATCTTTGTAAAGTTCACTTATGAACTACCTCTTGTAATTTTTGAAGTCTTTACTTGATGTAAAAGTAAAAGAAATCTAAAGTGGTTGAGTCCACTTGATGAAAAAAGGAAAGAGAAGCCACGAATTTGTGATTGAAGGTAGTTGGAGAATCAAATCAATTAAAAAAATATTGGAGAGTGATTTTTAGGTGAGATTCAAATTCAAATTTGGGCTCCAAATATCACTATAAATACATGACCTTCTAGTCACGTCTTTTAGACCTCCATGAGCTGAGCTTTATGCCATATCAAAGTGTGGATTCAAGGCACACATATGTATCAGTAATTTCATTATACTTTACAATCAATATACATTCATTTTTATGATCATTTGAGTTCATATCTTCATGCTTTTGTGAGTATACTATTCACTACCATATCTCTCAGTTTTTTCAGTGAATTTGCATAGATGCTTTCTCTGAGCATGATCCATCATTTTCAATGCTTTAAGTTGATAACGTTTTCTCCTTACTTCTACTACATTCGTGTATAATTTCATTGCAATTGGTTTTTTCAATCTTGAGATATGTTCATTTGAAGTCGACTATATCTATTCATTCTCTACTTCTGTGTCAGCACTCCATCAGAATAGTCATTTTCTGAGAGTTGGTTCTCAGTGTGTACTTCATCATTTTCCATGCTTCAAAGCTTTATAGAATCAAAATACTGTCTAGTATATGCCTAAAAAAGTTCATAAGCATTGCAAGTTTGAAGCTTGATATATGAACATTTCTCTGCTCACAGGTCTGAGTACTGCTACATCCCGTGAAAATCGGGGTGATGCTACAACTTGCTAAACACTTTTCTCATGATGTAGTCCATCAATTTTGAGTCTGTGGCCAGAGAATTGCTCAAAACACTAAGTAGGTATACGAACCAAAATAACAAGTTTTTTGCACTTGATTCAACTTCTACCTATCTGTTTTGATTTATCTTTTTGAGCATCATCTTCCAAGGTACATAGTGTGTATAATACATCCTTTGGCAAGGTAAAAGGGCCCATTACATATCCCTAGAGTTTATTTGGCTAGTGTAGTGCAAAGTTTTTGCAGTACCACTTCATCTTCTCCAAGTTCGAATCCATCTCTTCACAAGCAAGCCCAACTACACCAAGAGGGCCATTTTATAGATGCAGTGGAGATCATTTCATTAGGGAATGTAATTTGCCTTACAACCCTCCAGCACCATGTGTGTGGAAAGGCTACTGTGGTGAATGCGACAAAGAACATTTGTGTAAAGATTGCCCAAAGAACCAAAATAAGGTCTCAACCATGGCTCAAATTAGTGTGATCAAAGTTGTTGAGTCCTTAGGAAGTGACAAAGAGTACATCGTACCTTTGAATTCCATTACCCAAGCCAAGACAAGGGAAATCTTGGAAAAAATGGCAACAAATGGAAGAAGAGCCATAATAACATAATTTAATTGTAGAAGACTCCAAAGAATTGGATAATAGCCCAAAATTGAAGAAGACATCCTCCCACTCAATCACACTCACAATCCCTCTTTCTCTTCCAATCTCTTACACTCCCCGCTCATGCACCCCCTATGCATTCTCTTCTGCTTTCTCTTTCCCACCTCCTGTTACCCGCTCTCAAGGTCACTCCTTTACCTCTTCTTCCCTTTCATTTGCCCATTCACCCTCCCCCTGCAAACATGTGCTTGCGTGCATTCACTCATGCACCGGACCGCCACTCGATCATTCACACTCTCCCTCTTACTTTCCTACATTCTCTCTCTCTCTAATGCATGCCCCCTTTTTCTCATACATATACTAGCACCCACAATGACACTTAACTCGTCATGCACTCACTAAGCCCCAAGTCCTCACTCTTCCTCATGACCACACTCACACACATGCACACAAGTTTCTACTACCTTCCTCTCTATCTCTAATAACTATCTCCACTCCTCACATTCATACATAAGCACCCCTCCCCACTTATAGGCAACACATCTATGCTCCCATTCACATTTTCCCTCATGGTTCAATATGCCCTGCCCAATGCTCTCTCACTACCTGAGGTATCATCTGGTTAACCGCATTCAGTCGCTTCTATAATGTTTAAACACTGGAAAACCCATGTGAAAGCACCCTTTATCCTAGTGTGCTCACCACTATTTGTGAATTTCCATCAGTTGCGAATCGTTTTGGGGAGATGCACGAAGTTTCTTTTTGAATCTTTTAATTAGATGTGTCAGCTTCTAAACACACATATCCACGGGGAATACCTTCCACAAATCATTCACGAAACAAATATTCTCAGTGCCACATTCCGAAAGATTAGGAACGTTTCCTTATGAACAGAAATTGTGTTGTCTCCCTAGAATTCCATGCAAACATTGAAAGGCACATGAAACAACATCCATCAAGTACTTCAAAATATTTTACCATCACATGCTATTGTTTACAGAAAATAACCATATGCATAGACTCTCGGATGAAGTAATGCCAACAGAGGTTTTGATTCTAAACCAAACAAGTTTACCTCTTTCAACGCATGAGCCCCCTCGTTCCTTACACTCTTGAAAGCTAGGTTATGCACGTATGAGCCTTCATGTATATATATCATGGACCAATGCTCAAGAAATCAGACTGCTCCCTTGCACTCACAGTTTGCAACAACCTTGTCTGGCTGAAGGCTTCCTGTGTCATGCCCCCTACTTTGTTCCCTTTTGTTATAGAAAATTCGCTGAAAATCTACAGCCTCAGATATGTGCACACATATGCTCATCCCTGAAGCCCATCATCATAGGCAGTTATACCCCTTTCAGTGCCAAAAGACAATCATGACTTTACTTACTTACCTTGCCATTCAACATTCGATATTCCTTTCATATGTGAGGTTCAAGCATTTCTCTCCAAATTCAAGTAATTTAGGATAGTACAATCAATATACGTGCATGTCCTACGGAGTACACATTCATTTCTCAAGTAAGGTAGAGTCGCGCAAACATTTCGACACACTATTTTGGACATAAAAACTTACAGATGTAACCATTTAACCTCTCAGAAAGCCTGGAAAATAGCTATTCAATGATCTTTGCAAAAACTTCATCACACTTCCTGTCGGACATACCATGAAACTATTCTGAGTAGCACCATCGGCTCCTTGCATATGACACTTTTGCATCTATATGGTAGGGTCGTCACTCAAAGCTTTCTCCAACCCGATTGCTTCCAAGATCAAAGTGGTAGCAGCCCCTTGTTCTTTGCAGTGCACAAGCAGCTTATGAAGATCAGAACATATCTTTCGCTTTTCATACACACCTCAGAGGGACAACCTACTGCCCAAAACCAAGAGAGAAGAAAAAACAACACACGTCCAAGGGGGGCCAGAATCGATGTTTCCCTTGCCCCCCCCTTGCACAGAATAGACCACAGAAGAACAAGCCCCTCCCTTCTTCTGCTTCTCACCACTTCAGTCCGTGCACACTTGCCAAAAAAACAAAGTCTCTCCCTTCAAAAACACGACGAAGATGGAGGAAACTACCTGCCGTACTGGATGTGAGCTCCACGAGTTCTTCTTGCGTCTCGGTGACTCCCCTTCATCCTTGAGAGGACAGCACTTATGTATCTGGTTTCTCCTTATCGAAGGATTCCTCCAGCCGTCTGCCTCAGATCGTAGAGAGTCCCCAGCTTCAACAGTTGAAACTTTTGTTTTTCTTATCTCGCTTGCGACTCTGTTGCTTTAGAGTTTCCTTTCGAGAGGGTTACTCCAAGTGCTACTTCTCTGGATCTGTGTGCTACTGTTCCCTCGAGGGCTCTCCTAGACCTCTTCAAAGGGCAGAGACCTTCCTTCCATCCCTGGACAGTCGCCTTCTCTTGCCCCCGCTGCCCTGTCCACAAATGGATGATTCCTTCCACCCTCCCAGTGCTTCGACCCTCCCGTTCCAAGATTTTTCTCAGCAATCGCTAGGAAGACAGCGTCCCAGCCAAGCCTCCAGTTCTCATGAATCCCATTCTTTGCATTAATTATCTGGTGGCCCAACGTTCCATTGCTCTTCCAAGTAAACTTGATTTCTTCCCTCTGTCAGCAAGCTCACAAGCTTATTTCCTTTTTGAATATGCAAATTAAAAGCACAATCATCAGATCAAGCTCCTTCCTTTCATGCATGGCGGGCAGAGAAGTTGTTCTTATCCCTTCTTCTAATTTGGAGGCCCTCTACTTGTCTAACGATATATCTTTCATCGACAGAGAGACGAGTGAGACAGCGACTTGTCTGCGGATGGGCCCCTTCGTCACCTGCACATAGATTGATGAGAGAAAAAAATAGAAGCAGTGGTACTCCCCTCTTGCACACAGAGCAGACGAGCTCCCCCTTGCAGCAGCACACGAAAAAACCCAAAAAAAACTCTTCTCTTCCCTGTCGGTCTCCTGCCTCCTCTCTGTGATGGCCCGTCCCCCCAGCCCCCAACAGTCGAGAGCCCCCACTGAGGATGAAGCCCCCACCCCCCCCCAAAAAAGACAGCAACCCCTAGAGCGGCCCTCCCTTCTTCGTGGCCGAAGAAAAACCGCAGTTGCCGCCCAATGAGCAAGAGAGCGAGCACCGAATAGCCCCCCCCTTTTTGGTAGCTACTGAGATTGCCCAAAAAAACGCCTTTCTGACCTCCCCCGTGTGTATATTTAGGGGCATTTCCCTCCTTTCTGAGCAGCCGGCAGCCCAAATTTCCAAAGATAAGAATAAATCTCCCTGCCAAAACTGACGGACCATCACCCTTGAGTGACACCTTTCGATCCTCCTTTTGGTACCTATCTGCCAAGGGGAATTAATCTCCTTTTACTCCACTTCCATCTCCCTTAAGTCTCCAAGTTTATGTCACGCATAAATCCAAGCGAGATCGGGCGATTTCCGGGTCAACAAATGGTATATCAACCAAAAGAATGTTAGCAAGAATCAAAATAGGAAAAAAGAAGAGGAAAGAATACGAGAGGAAGCTAGAATGGAAGCATTAGAACAAATATGGAAAGGATATGACAACATGATGAAAGATATTTACAAGGAGAAGAACATATCCCTATGGCGAACTACCACACCAACCAAACAAAAACCTAGGAAACTTCATCAAAAAACCATACTTAAACCTAGGTAATGGTAAATAGGACTACAAATTAGTGGATTCATTAATCAACATGGAAGTAGCCTTAAGTAGTATACAAGCCTCGTTGCAAAGAAACTAAAGGCACAATTATTCCAACAAAGGTGCATACGATAGGGATTGGAGGCAACATAGTTGAGTGTCTAGGAGAGATTTCAATGTCTTTACATTTAGGGAACAATACCATGCAACAAAAACTCTTAGTTTGAAAGGACTTGGCTCTTCTGGAAGAATTGGTCCTAGGATGGGATTGGATTTTTTAATTTGAATTCATGATCCACCTTGCCCAAGGATACATATCGGCAAAGATAGAACATAGGTAATTCTTTAGTATTTTCGATGTCAAACCACTAAAAACTACATGGGAAGAAAACTCTAGGATTGCAAGTCTAGGTAACTTTGCTAAAGAACTTCCATCAGACTCCATGTCGACCAATTCCTCTATTCTCCATGCACCTACAGTTTATCCTAAATTGCATGATCTGCCTATCCCTTCTTCTCAAGAGAGTGAGACTGAGTGACTAAGTAAGGTCATTTAGCCTAAAGGGGCGTGCAAGGAGGTCACACCATCTACAATCTCACCAGCAACGACACAACAATGCCAAAGCATAAAACAAGTATTGATTTGCAAGGATCAACTAGAACAATATGAATAAAGAAGGAATTTTTCAATGCACCAACACCCCAAGAGGCAAGAAACCCATAGAGGTCAGGACCTATGGTAGAATGAAGAATGAATCTTACAAGTATGGATGTTGGAGAATTCCTCTGCTATGCACAGTGGAAAGTGTAGAAGACCTTCTCACGATCAAGACTTTTACCTATAGCTGAACCTTAGAATGAAAACTGGTATCAATTGAAGAACACAATGAGCTTTAGATATTGGTCACTCAAACTAGACACTAATAGCTTTCAAATGAGCTATGAAACACTCAATTGGGAGTAGTTTTGGTTTGGCAACTCTTTGCCTCAAATGAGGCTTCTTGTCCACTTAGTTAGGTTGAAAACTAAACCACTAAAACTTGAATAACTCACAGAGCATGTTGAATTTGATAAGACTATTTTAGACAAAGGAAATACATGAGATAAGCTTCAACGAATACTTAAACTCTAAAAATGGATACATACATTGAGAGATATGACTCTCGCAATCAGGCTACCCAAAAATGGTCTAGCTTCTTCATCTTCATATTGAGCCTCCTCTTGAGTTCCTTCCTCTACCTCAACCTGCATATAACATTTGGCTATCGCTGTCCTTAACTTTGTTTCCTTCTCCTTGTTGAGCAACCTCTTTAGCCACAAGATTTGGTATAATCTCATAGAATGTTGGTAGAGGGTCTCTATAAAGAATGTTTGTGATGAGGGGCTTCCACTTCTCTTCACTCCTCAAGACATTGAGGATTCTTTGGATGTGTCTTCCTCTTCTATCTTGCATCCAACTAATGATAGCTGATCTCGAAGCTCCTTGATCTTCAATGTATACTCACTAATGCTTTGATTTGAGCTTTTCTTCATGTTGTTGAGCTCGTTCTTGAGTTGCATCTTTCAAGACCTTTTTGAGGTAGCATACACCTTCTCCAATGCTTCCCAAACTTCCTTGGCTATCTCTAGGCTTTGCACATGACCGATCATAGTGTTAGAAATAACTTGTGAAATGAGGAACATCACCCTTCGATTCCTCTCTTCCCAATCAACAAATTGTTTCCTTTGTGCTGGAGTAATGTTGGGAAGGTCCACTAGTTGTGGATCATCTCCATTAACTAGAATCCATAAACCTTTACCTTTAAGGTAATTTTTCATTTTATACCTCCATGATTGAAAATTATCTTTATCTAACTTCTCAACTAGTTGTCCTAAATCAACCATTGAAGACATCCAAGTTTGAAGTTTACCTCTGTTATGTTTCAGTGCTTTGTGTTGACTTTACAAAGCTCCCCCTTGATTTGTAGCTTCTCCTATGCGTTACTTAAGTTCCAATGCTTTGCTGCTTCAAACTGCAATGCTCTGATACCAACTATTGGAGAATTCCTCTCATATGCACAACAGAAAGTGTAGACGACCTTCTCGAGACCAAGAATTTTACCTATAGCTAAACCTTAGAATGAAAACTCGTATCAACCGAAAAACACAATGAACTTGAGACTTTGGTTACTCAAACTAGACACTAATATCTTTCAAATGAGCTATCAAACACTCAATATGGAGTAGTTTTGGTTTGGCAACTCTTTGCCTCAAAATAGGCTGCCTGTCCACTCAGTTAGGCTGAAAACTAGACTTCACTAAAAATTGGATAACTCACAGAACATGATGAATTTGAAGAAATTGTTTTGATGAGGAAGTACTACAAGATAAGATTTCCAACGAATATATAAATTCTAAAAATTTATACATACGTTGAGAGATATGACTCTTGCAATTAGGTTACCCAGCAATGGTGAGCGGCTACACAAGTCTATGAGACTGAAGAAAATGAAATGAATGAAACCAAATGAACTACCTACAAGGGGAGTTCAACACCTTCTTCCTTTGTTCTTGAGTGTCATCCCTTTACTCTTTTATAGTCAAGTGACCACGAGCTTTTATGATGATTTTGAGAGCTCTTCTCCATAACTCCTCCACTACATTGAGCAACCACTATTCTCTTTCAATTTAGTTTTTGGATTTGATTCTCTTTTGATTGATTCTCTTTTGGCCTCCACTACTTGCTAAAGTAAATGCTTTCAATTTTCATTTCCTTCTTTTTGAGGAAAATCCTTTTTGTGAGATATATATGATCTTGCTTCTTTATTTTAAACAATGGATACCTACGCCATTAGCAGAAGCTCAACCATCACGGCAACAAATGTGGATCCTAAAAAAGATCAAGGAACAAGCAAAGGAAGAAATCAGGACCTTAGAAAAATCAACATCCAGGAGGATTGTCAAAGATGTCAACACATTACCCAAAGGCAAAGGGCAACAAGGACCAACAAAGGAAAAGAAGCTCCAACAAAAAGACACATAGAAATCGATCATCTGACCGAAGCATAATTTATCTATGAAATTGAGCATACCGAATGGGTATCCCCCATTATGGTAGTGCCCAACAAGAATGGAGAGTTACATGTGTGAATTAACTTGGAAAACGTTAATGCAGCCACCATATGAGATAACTATCTGCTTCTTATGGCCGAACACTTATTCGAATGAGTAACATGCAAAGAATTTTACAGCTTCCTTGATGGATTTTCAAGCTACAATCAAGTAGTGATTACCCTTGAGAATCAACATAAGATGGCTTTTTCCACAAATTAGGGGCATCTTTTCATTTTGTGTGATGCCATTTGGGATCACCAATGCACTACATTCCAAAGGTTGATGTGTCATGTGTTCAATGAATTTTTGTGGAATAAATTAGAGGTCTATGTGGATGACCTATGCACTTATTCCAACATCAGATAGACACATATCTTAGAGTTTAAATAGATCTTTGACAAATGTAGAGAATATTAGGCCTGCTTGAGCCAAGAAAAGTGTGTTTGCATGGTCATGCAAGGCAAAATTCTAGGACACATAGTGTCAAAGAACGGGATATCCACATGGATGAAGATAAGGTTAGAGCTACCTAGACTAAAGATTGTTAAGGAAATACCAACTTTCATGGGACATTGTGGATACTACCGACATTTTATTCACATGTATGCTATAGTTGCAAAACCTCTGTACAACCATTTGACAAACTTTGAGTAAAATGACAACTATGAAACCTCTTTCAACAAGCTCAAACAATGATTGTGTTCAGCACCAATCTCACCAATGCCACATTGGAATAGGCCATTTCACGTTCATGTGGATGCCTCCAATTTTGCCATTTCATGTTCATGTGGATGCCATTTCACGTTCATGCGGACTAGGCATGCTATATGCAGTTAAGAAGTTTAGACATTACTTGCTTGCAAATAGGTTTAAATTCTTTACAGATCATCATGCCCTACTCTACCTTGTGAACAAACCATGCAATACAAAGATGATAGTAGAATGGTTTATCTTACTAATGGAATATGATTTTGAAGTAGTTGTAAGGAAAGGCAAGACTCACCTTAGGGCATATCACCGTTCTAGACTTACTTCAAGAGAATCACTGCAAGGAGTATCAGATTAACTTCCTGATGCTTACTTGTTCAACTTGGAAGTAGTGCCTAAGTGGGCTAAAACTATTGTGTCTATTCTTACTTTTCGACCCCAAAGCCCGCTAGTGAGAGCAAAAGACCAAGAGATTGTTAGATCTCAAAAATATCATATATTGGAAAGAAGCATATACACACAAAACGATCAAGGAATCTAAGTAACAACTTCTTGTGTGAAAGAAGAAGAGCACACAAAATGGTTTCAATTAGCACATGTAGGTGCACTAGAGCAACATCATTCAAAACAATGAACTCTATAGATTCTGAGGAGACTAGGAGTATATTGGCCAACTATGGAAGCAGATGTCTATAGGATGTGTAAGGATTGTCCAATTTTTTTTAACATACCACCTCTGGAGCATGAAACTTTGTATCAAGTGTTGTTAGTATCTGATTGGAGCAATCCATTAGTTGACTTTTTGAGGACCAAAACATTCCCTCCAAAGATGAATTTAGCACGCAAAAGAAGTCTAGAGAAGGAGGCTCAAGACTATACGCTCATTAGAGATAGTCTATATAGGCATAGATGTGATGAATACCTAAAGCTATGTGTCCATGAAAGTGAATATCTAAAGATATTAAAAATTGCACACCAAGGTGTTGCATGTAGACCTGATCGAGTGATCAAAGTAATTCTATGCTTAGGTCTTTGGTGGGATACCTTCATATGGATGCTCATACCTATGTGAAGTGGTGTGATATATGTCAAAGAACACAATGTACTATTTGAAAAGATCAGATGCCACTAAGACCCATGATGGGAGGATGAGCATTCTCTACGTGGGGAATAGACTTTGTAGGTCCTATTAATCCCCTTGATAAGTTGAGGTAAAAGTAACTAACACTGAAAGAATAACATATGCCCCCAATTGAAAAAAAAGAGAGGGCCATTGCTTATGCGATGCTCCTATTAGAAAGCATCGCATAAGTGATGCCCCAAAAGAAGAATTAAAAAAATAAACCTAGAGCTTCACATAAGTGATGTCATGTGTCGCTTATACGACATTCATAATGAATGTTGCTAATATCATGGAATCCTAGTGATGCTTGTAGCGATGATTTCAAACTAGCTGCAATGCTTTAGCATTGCATAAGCGATGCATTCAAAATTGGAAAAAAATGATTTCTCCCAGCACATTTATGCCGGGATCAAGTGAAAGAGAGCGAAGAAGTTTGAAGAACCGAGAGAGCAAAGGTACACACACATGTGCATACATACTCACATGCATTCGTACACATACATGCATATGTATACATACATACACACAAGCACATACACACACATATGCATATGCATATGCATATGCATACGTACATAGACACATGCATACACACACATGCACATGCATACACACATATGCATACACACACATACATACACACACATATGCATACACACACATATGCATACACACACATACACATATACACATACACATACACATATAGATAGTTGCACATATACATACACACACATACACTCACATGCATACATACACATAAATGCACATACATACACACATATGCATACACACACATACATACACGCATATTCACATATATACACACAAACACACTATACAAACACACGCATACACACACATACAAACACATGCATACACACACATAACACATGTATACACACATATGAACATACATACATAGACATATACATACACACACATGTGCATACATACGCACATGTGCATACATACGCACATGTGCATACATACGCACATGTGCATACATACTCACATGCATTCATACACACACATGCATATGTATACATACACACACACATGCATATGTATACATACATACACACATGCATATGTATACATACATACACACATGCATATGTATACATACATAAACACAAGCACATACACATGTATGCATACACACATATACACATACACATACACATACTTACACATACATACACACACACATAGACACACACGTACACTCACATGCCTAAATACACTTACATGCATACATACACATACACACATGCACATACAGAGATGCACATACACATATGGATACTTACACATACATACACACACATACACATACACAAATAGATACTTACACATACATACACACACATAGACACACATATAGATATACACATACACATACAAATACTTACACATACATACACATGCATAGAAACACACACACATACACTCACATGCATACATACACTCACATGCATACATACACACACATGCATATATACACACACATGCATATGCATACATACATAAACACATGCATACACACACATGCACATATACACATACACATACACATACACATACACATACATTTGTTTCTATGTGTATGTCCACGTTCATTGTGGATTGATCATTATCGTCTTGAGATTTTGATGAAGAGCTTGAATTTGCTAATCCCAATTCTTTGTATCTATGTAATTGAGTCCATCTTTTACCCCGTCGATTTCTTTGTACCTCATTGGAATGCCGATAATGATGACATTGGATACACAAGTTTACCTATCCTTCCTTGTACGTGTGAGTTTGTAGTAATGCTTCTTGTAATTCAACTTCAATAATCGGATTTGGCCATACTAGAGTTTTCTTTGGAAGTACGTGTGTTCTTTTTGAAGTTGGGGTGATCTCTATTGTGGTGTCTTCTCTCAATCTTTTTTCTCCTCTCATTAAAGGTTTCAAACTTGTTTCAACTTCTTCTATAATGATTACCTTTTCTTCTCTTAGGGATAGTTGTTGACTTCACACATTTTGCCATTTCAAGCATCAAGGGAATTTCTCGGAGATGGCCTTGGATGTTTAGACCATGTTATATTAATACAGTCAATGCTATATTTCTGTTGAGGAATGTTTTGTTGCCCCATTGCTTCTTGGCTTCAAATAGGAATTCTTAGACATAAGGTGTGAAATTCTCTTGATTTCCAACCTACTTTATTGCATGCAATAGGAGTTGCACTACTATTTTTTTAGGTGTTGTGTATCTATGCATGTGAGGAAAACAAAAGTGCTAATGTACTAGTCATACCACTTCTTCCATGTCGATCCTATTGATATCTAAGTGTTCATTGTTTTTTCTTCATGAAATTCTTCCTTGAGGTCTATAATGCAATCATTGGTCCACCCCAATGCTTTTTTAATCAATTCATGAGTGAATTTTATCCTTGTCCAATCTCGTTGTAAATCCAACACCTTTGCTTCATGCATGATTGGCATGTCGGATGTAGGATGTTAAGTATTCATAACCTGAGTACATCTTTCAAAGTCAATCTTATAGATTGGTAGGGCAAAATATCTCGTAATGCCAACTTTCATCAAGACATCAACTATTGATGGTATTTCTTGTAGTATGTGGAAATCTTGAGAGATGATAGGAAATTGATGATCCCTATCCATGATTCTAATCGGCGGCTAAAGACTGCAATTTTCCTGCGTATTGCCATAGAGGTCTGAGATGGAAGGCAGCCATCAGTGAGAAAAATTAGGATCTGATCATAATATGTAGTTGGTATAGGTGGGTCTGTAATTTCATCATTCGTTGGTTCAGAGACATAAATCACCGGAGTTGTGTCATCTATACCTACCAGAGCTTCACCGGAATCTAAGCGGGATAGGAAATCTGCTAAGGCATGTGAACTGCTTGGCCGATGAATGACTTCGTAGTCAAATTCCTGTAAAAGTAGAACCCATCGTGCTAATCGTCCACCTAGATGTTGTTGCCGAACTAGATAGACAAGTGCAGCATGATCTACATGAAATGTGAATTTACGGCTCAGCAAATAATGTCTGAATTTCTTGACAGAATATACTAGCCCTAGACATTCTCTTTCTGTTACACAGTAATTCTTCTCAGCAAGGGCTAATCTTCGACTTGCATAATACATTGGTCTGAACCACTTATCAATTTGTTGCATCAAAACACTTCCTATTGCTATATCTAAAGCATCAACAAATACATGAAATGGGCGATCCCAGTCCGGCGGCTGTAAGATGGGAACTTGTGTTAATAAATTCTTTAAACAATCAAATGCTATCTGGCATTCCTGGGTCCACTCAAATTGTCGAGGAGTCTTGGTGATTAGCTTGTTCAGTGGTGTTGCCAAATGAGCAAGCCACCGTAAGTGTCATCCATGCCATCTTACTTGGCCCATGAAGCGCATAACTTCCTTCGGTGTAGTGGGCACCGGAGCTTCTAATACTGCCGAAATTTTATCTGGATCCACATGTATGCCTTGTGCAGATACAATGTGACCAAGTAGCTTGCCACATGAAACCGCAAACATAGATTTGTTTGGGTTCAAGCAGAGTCTGTATTCTCTACATTCCTGAAAGCAACACCGTAAATGGAACAGGTGTGCTATCATCTTACCGAAAATTGAAAAATCGTCAAGGTAAACTTGCATAAAAGAGGTGAGATAAGGAGAAAATATTTCCTGCATACATCTTTGAAATGTACTTGGGGCATTTCTTAATCCAAACCACATAACAGTACAAGCAAATACACCCTAGTTGGTAATGAAGGCGGTCTTCGGTATATCCTGTTCAGCCATTCTAACTTGATTATATCCATTGTACCCATCTAAAAATGAATACATCTCATGTCCTGCTACTCTATCAAGCATTGTGTCGAGAAAAGGGATCGGAAAAGGATCAGGCACTGTAGCTGCGTTTAGTGTCCGGTAATCTACACATTCGTAATTGCTTATTCTTTTTCGGGACGATAATAATTGGTGAGATCCACTCAGCATGTTCTTTTGGTACAATAAATCCGACTTTAAGTAGCCTATCCAGTTTTGCCTTTACCTGTGATGCATAATTTGGATTCATCCGGTAGCTGGGTCATTTGTTCGGTTTTGCTTCCGGCTTCAGCATGACTCGGTGCTGATAGATGCGCAGGTCCAATCCTTTCATATCTTTGTAATCCCATGCAAAGACGTCAGAGAATTCTCGGAGTAGCTGGATTAAGCCCGCTTGAAATGTTTCTAGTAAGTTTTGTTTTAGCTTGACAGGACGCGGATGATCTTCATCGCCTAAATTATAAGTGATCAACTGATCTTCTGGAACATAAAATTGTCGAGGCTTCTCTGTATCGTCAGCTGGCTTAAAAAGTTGTTGCAGTTAAGCATCATCTATAGCAGCAGTATCTTCCTTCTTATCTTCTTCTGTTACAGTCATTACCATGCAAACTGCAGGGTTCCAGTTATCTACAATAGATTGTAGATCAACAGTTCCTAGGGAGATCAAGTCAATGTTATTTTTCAAAAACTCTTCTTCTTCATCATCTGACAAACCATCTAGCATATGAACTGGTTCTGCCACATACGGTCTAGCATGCAACTCGCAAGGTTGTATAGCATCTAATTTTACAATGTATTTAAGATTTTTATCCTTGAAAGTGAGCTCTTGTGCAGACCAATCCTGTATCACCTTAGCGTGCTTCAGCCAAGGTCGGCTGAAAAGGAGGTTGTAATGAAGAGTGGATTTCGGTAAATCTAGTATGACAAAGGTCATTTTAAATGTTGTACCTTGTAAAGTGATTGGTACATTTCGTACAAGTCCTATGGGATGGACTCTTGATTGGTCGGCCATTTTGACAAAAAACTGAACTGGTTCGATTTCGGTCCACCCTAACCGTTTACATAGTGCAGCAGTAGCAATGTTGACTCCAAATCCTCCATCAATTAGAACCTGTGTGATTTTATGATTCTTATACCATACCGTTATCAAAGGAACTGAATGATCGACCGTAGAATCAGGTTCCGGTTGCACGGTTGCTGTCGTCGGAATGCAGGAAGGCACAGGACTGAATTGTTGTTGAAATTGTTGTCGAACTCCCGGTACTAGTGCAAGTAATTGGCCCAAAGGAAGAGTGATGGATGCTTTAGCTAAAATTTCTCAGGCCTTTTGTGATTGGATTATTTCCCCAGATTTTGAAGATAATGCGCCTGCTGAAGATGATGTGTGTGCTGCTGAGGAGGTGTCTGCTTCTGTTGATGATGTGCCTGTTGCTGAATTGGAATCATGTTGTTGTGTTCCTTCTTCGGTTAACGGAGTCTGGGTTACCGGAATAGGATCTGGGAAGACTGGAGGTTCTGCGGTGGTCCATTGACTAGCCTTGTTGTACATCCTTTGTTGTTCGTGTATACCTGGTTCAAATAATTCTGCTGCAGGCTGTAGTTGTTTACCGGATCGGGTCTGAATTACGGCAGCATGTGTTTCCACTGGTGTAATTTGTACCATATTAGCCATTGGATTTTGACGTTCCTTCTTCCTCTGATCGTATTCAGCTGCATCCTTACAGAATCTTATAATGTGTCCGAATTCGCCACAGAAATGATAGTGCGGTGGTGGCAGATTGGGATTTTCCGGTGGCGGTCCGGTCTGCCAGCGGTTTGCGTTCTAGTTGTTGTTTCTCTGTCCTCTGTAATTTCGATATCCTTGTTGCTGGTTGTTTCTCATTTGCGGAGGCACATAGTGATTGGCTGGCTGCCCTGGTTCCTGTATAATAGCATTGACAATTGCGGTTCCCTGCACTTTTGCGTTGTATGCGCAGTTTTCGGTGGTGTGTCCAGTAGTGTTGCAGATAGCACAAAATAGCTGATTAAGTGCACAAGTGGCACTAGTATGGCTTGAATTCTTGCATGTGATGCAATATACTTGTCTGGTCATATCTTCGGTGACATTTCTACTTGTTTTTAACCATTCCAGATCCTATGTAAATCCTCCAACCTTGTTTTCCAGTTGCAGAGCCATTGCAATCACTGCATCTAGTGTCATTGCTCCTACACAGCGTATGATCATAATCTATTTAAGTTGTGGAGTCAAGCCATTGATAAACCACTGAGTAATAACGTCGTCCGGTAGGTTGGCATGTGCTGGTGGCAACTGCCTTAGATGCATCCTGAATAGGGTAGCGTACTCCTGTACAGTTTGATTTACCTTCTGTCTGTTGTTTTGCAGATAATCAAAAAATTCGGCTAGATTCTTCTTTAGCCTAAATCGCTGTAAAAAGGCATCTCGTACTGCTTCATAGGTGCCAAAGTGATTAATATCATATTCTGTAAGCCATCTAGCTACTTCATTGACCAGTGTAGATTGGAAGACAATAGCCTTATACGCCGGATCCGATGGATGGTTGAGAACTGCGTAGCTTATCTCAAAGGTGCGTACGTGAGCATCCGGATCATCTCCTGGGAATCCACCAAATTTAGTGTACGTCACTCCTGTTGGAGGCGGCCTGGGTGGACATAACTGTTGTTGCTGCTTCTGTTGTTGTTGTTGCCCGTTCATGGTGAGTGTACTGTGGCTATCTTATGTATCTCGGAGCTGAATATCTGAATTATCAAAATCTGTATCGTCGGATGGTGCACTTTCCGGTGTAATGATTTTGCTCAATATGCTTCGAATCTCGGTTTCGAACAGCTTTCCTTCCTTCTTGATGTCCAATGTAGGGGAACTTGCTCCAAAAAGTGGTGGCTGGGCTGAAGATTCACCAAAAAATGGTAAAACGTCGCCGAAAAACTGTGATTCTGTTACTGAAATATCATCGGAATGTGCCGAATTTGTGCCAAAATAAGGTGTTTTTTCGCCTTCGCCAATTTCTTTGGCTAACGTCTTTCTAGTCGTAAACCAATTTGAATCTCTATCCAAGATTGTTAAACTAACTTCAGACTGTGTCTTGGTAGATTCTGGAGTTACTATATCTTCGACAGACTGTGCCGAAATAGTATCGGAATGTACTAGAGGCGTAACATGTTCTACTGGAATATGACCGGAATCACTTTTAACGTTCTTAACTTTCTTGACAACTGGGTCAGACCTATTGTACTTCTACCTCCTGGAGTTGTCTTTAGTGCATTAAGTACTCCAGACTGACGGTTCTTGGGATACGTTTCACCGGATCGAGTAACCGGCATGTATCATCTTTTGTACTAATCGTGTAGTATCACTACCGACTAAAATTTTATAATCGCGTTTCCTCAGTTTTGCAACAATCTGGTTCTGTTGCTACTTCCGACAAACGAACGGTAATCTTGATGTTCGATTCTGACAGACGAATGACGATCTTGATGCCACTTTCCCACAGATAACACTTTCGTCAAGTAAATGGCAATCTTGAGGCCACCTTCCCACAGATAACACTTTCGTCAAGTAAATGGCAATCTTGATGCCACCTTCCCACAGATAACACTTTCGTCAGGTAAATGGAAATCTTGATGCCACCTTCCCACAGACGGCACCAAGTGTTAAGTGTTAGATGTTAAACGCTTCGTTCTAACTATCAGAAGAGCATTTAACCGACCTAAGTGGGTTCTTGGGAGTGGAAGGGGTCTATAAAAACAGAGGCCCTTAGACTTGATTTTCCCACGCTTACCACTTTACACCTAACAATACCTTGCGGTCCAATTCTATCGAACCTCAACTACTTTCGTAATCTTACAATTCATAGTCAAACTTGTTCAAGGCTCTCAACTACCCTAAAGGGGTTTACTGCTCTTACTGTACTGTGACAGACTTGAATAGCACTTCCATCTTACCGAAAAGGTACGTCTAAACAACAACTCCGAAATCAACGATTACACTCAGAGTTCTCAGAACAGTATCGCACTTACACTATCTCTACTCAACAGATGCACCTTACAGGTATAGCACCAACACTGCACACTTAATCAGTAGATCATAACAATAAGATCCTGCAAGATAACCGACTCAGACCATCACCAAGAGAGCTTACTGAACATCTATTAAACTAACATCCCCGTCAATATCTATAACAACCGATAGAACGAGACAAAGATTTCAACTTAACCAGCCATGTACATGCAATGTCCCAACCCAGTCATCAGGCAAGTCGTCACACTAACTCAACTCCGCATAGATAACAAGATACAGAGGTGTACCGAATACTCAGAGGATTCAAGAACTTAGAAAAACAATCGTTATAGCAATATGCAAAAATTCTTCCCCCCCAGATGAACAGTCTGGTACTTCAACACCCGTTACGGTACACCACAGTACTAACAGACAACACGATACAAAATCATACACAACACCCAGAGTACTCAGAGATTTCACAACAGTGTTACAACAGCGCTCTGATAAACACCCAGACAAACAGTCTGGTGATTCCCAGAATCGTCGTGTCTCACTCTCTTTACATTGCTTTATATAAGAAATTACAACTGTCGCGTAACCATTTTTCGCGCGTGCGTGTACAAGATTCGGTTTTACATGTCCCCATGCGGCGGCCGACTAACACTCCTCACATTTGCAAATTGTGTGCATCATGATCCCACTCCCCTCTCACAAGTGTGAGTAGAGCATGATACCTTAGAATGTATTTTTTTCAATTTTTTATGTATTTTTCTTTCTAAAAGAAAACATAAATGTTAATCATAGTTGAAGCAATTATTACTTTTTGTTAGTGATTTTATCTAAACTATTATGGTACAAGCTAAGTCCTATTCTATGGAAGGAAATAAGCATTCCAGATAGAAGATCTACTAGTGGTTTTCTACTCTCACTTGGGAGTGCAACTATTACATGGAGCAGTAAGAAGCAACCCATTGTTGCTTTGTCGAGTACAGAGGCTGAGTACAGAGGTGCTACAATGGCAGCATGTGAGGCATCATGGCAAGAGATGCTACTTGCAGATTTAGGTGTGGAAGTGCAAAATCCTATCACCATCTATTGTGATAATCTTAACATCATACAGTTAGCACAGAATCTTGTTTTCCATGCTAGAACAAAGCATATTGGGTTACATTATCACTTCATAAGAGAAGGTATTCACAGGTGATATTGATCTTATCTATGTGAGAACAAATGAGCAGGTTGCTGATATTTTCACTAAAACACTTGGAGCAGAGAAGCTCAAGAAGTTTTGGAAGATGCTTGGATTAGAGGATATGATGTTGAGATTCAGGGGGAGTGTTGAGATATCAAGCTCAACATGTGATGATCTAGGATGACACGTATCAGTTTTCATTTCTCTGACATGTATAGTGGTCACACTGGTATATGTCAGGGATACTTCATTGAGATTACTAGATTTATCTACCGGGAGTGATGGCACATTTTTTTTCTTGCTAGCTCACTCATTTGTAGACATTAAGATTTTCCCCATGTACTTTTCTTTATATATGACACTTGTATTGTTGTTTTTAGGTCATTCTTGTACATTTCTTTTATGTAATAGAAGAAGAAGAAGAAGAAGATAATTCTTCCTTGCCTAAATTTGTGCTTCTCTTTGATTGTGATAGTGTGCGTGAGATCTTCTCCTTGTCTCCTTCCTCGTGACACCTATTCCTTCTTTTAGCATGGCTCAAGCAAACTCAAATAGGATCATATTCCTTCTTTCTGGCACCCCATTTTGTTTGAGGTGTATATGTACAAGTTATTTCCCTTTTGATACTTGCATTATAAAGATTATAATCACTGGATTTTTGGGAGACGTATTCTCCCCCTCCATCAGATCCTAATCTCTTTATCTTTTGACATGTTAATCTTTTTGCATATGCAGGGAAATGCTTGAAAGCTCCAAATACTTCTGATCTTTCCTTCAAAACATAAAGATTCATCCATCTTGTAGCATCATCAATAAGAAGAACATAATACTTAGAGCCATTGATTGATCCTTCTTTTGTTCGTCCCCATACATCTGTATGGATGAGCTCTAGTATTCCATCATGGTTAAATTCTTTCTTTTGAAATGGTAATCTATGTGCCTTGCCCATTTGGAATGCTTCACGTTTGTACATCATATGTTGATTCTCCACATAAGGTAGACCTATTACATATTGATTTGCTACCATAGCTTTGGTTCCTCTTTCATTGAAATGTCCTAACCTCTTATGCCAGAGGTCTGAATCTTTAATCACATCTTCACCATGCGTGAGCTATTGGGGTGTCACTCACTAATTAAGCATAAAGACATGAAGACATAAGTAGAAAGAAGAAGGAAAAAAGGAATAAGAAACTCGGACACTCAAAAATCATGCCTATGTGAAGGGATAAATTCACACATGTAATATAGTGATGAAATTAGGATCATAAATAGTTTAGAACTTTCAAAATTACAAGTTTGAGAAATAGGATCATAAAGCATCAATGTATATAAGTTAATTTGATGTATAGAGAGAAAAAGAACAACTCGATTTTAAGTCCTAGATAGAAGAGAGGTAGTGAGGGTTTTCTGAGTAAGAGATTGTGGTGAGAGATCATTCATTGAAGAAGATCTTTCTATGGCTATGAGTAGAATGAGACCAAGCCATTTTGTACACATCTTCTCAAATAGTAAACACATGTTTGTGTATAATGAATTGAGTTGATTCTCTTTGTGTGAAGAAATCAAAGTCATTTCATAACTGTAGAATGGTAGTTGAAAGTGATGAGTTTTTTTAGAATAGATGTCCCTGAACTTCTAAGAGTGAGATCTCATAGTATAGTGTAACGTTTTTTATGAATAATAGATCATTTTAAAGTTACCATCCTTAACTACAATTGGTCAAAATATCTTTACAAAATATGATGTGTGCTTAGAAAAATAAGCTTAATAGTGCAGGCATGTCAAATCGATGAAGATAAATATTAGTTTTCAGACATAGTGTAATTCCTAAAGATATTTCAAGTTATTTGCAAGTAATTACTTGAAACTATTGCCTGGAATTTGTTGCTTACTATATTTAAGAAATTTTGTTAATCATTGAGCACAAGAATCTCTGAGATTCAAGATAAATCAAAGAGGAATTCGAGCTAGAAGGAAAGGTGTAACTACAAGAAGAGTAAATGTTCACATTTACTATGTAAAGTGTTAAAGCTTTTGAAGTTTGAAAATTTTCTAAGTTAATGATGGTTGTAGAGGATTTCTAATATCACATTAGCTTGGTTCTTGTGATGTTTATACAGCAAAAAGTGGTAATAGAGCAAAAAGGTCCTAAAGATTAGAAGAAGGTGTAGATACAAGAGATCTTGGAAAGCTTTCATTGGAAAGTTGGAAGTTGAAGCATTGAACAACGAAAGGCATCAGAGAACTAGTTCAAAATCATCCTCAAGAATAAATACCTACAAAAGGCAATAATTTTTAAACCTTAAACACATAGTTTGCAGCAGAAGCAAGAAGATCATTGCAGATCATATCTCCATTGACAAAAGATATAATTATCTTGCTTGACTAATGATGATGGAAGCCTTAACTATGAGTAAGGATCTCATGATACAGGTGAAAATTTACGAATGAAGGAGTATTTGTGGAAGATCCGAATAATGAATATAATCATATTGTTTATGGCAAGAAGGTAGAATTTTTACTCTAAACGTGCAAGGGAATATTGGTCAATCTTTGCTCACGCATGGTGAGGAAGTGATTACAGAACTAGACCTCTAGCATAAAAGGTTAGGACATTTCAATGAAAGAGGAATCAAAGCTATGGTGGCAAATCAATCTATACTAGGGTTACCAAATGTGGAGAACCAACATATGGTCTATAAATGTGAAGCATGCCAAATAGGAAAAGCACACAGATTACCATTTCAATAGAAAGAATTCAAGCATGAT
The DNA here is from genome assembly GCA_020310875.1 of Ceratopteris richardii. Taxonomy (NCBI): domain Eukaryota; kingdom Viridiplantae; phylum Streptophyta; class Polypodiopsida; order Polypodiales; family Pteridaceae; genus Ceratopteris; species Ceratopteris richardii. The sequence goes on along the minus strand of CM035416.1, from coordinate 130,197,004 downwards.
GGACTACTAGAGTTCATCCATAAAGATGTATGGGGACCAACAAAAGAAGGATCAATCAATGGCTCTAGGTATTATGTTCTCTTTATTGATGACCCTACAAGATGGATAATGCTTTATGTTTTAAAGGAAAGATCATAATTATTTAGAGCCTTCAAGAATTTTCATGCAGATGCAGAAAGAGTCATAGGTCAAAATCTCAAGAGATTAAGGTCTCATGGAGGGGGAGAATACTTCTCCCAAGAATTCAATGATTATCTTTGGAATGTAGGTATTAGGAGGGAAATAACTTGCAATTACACACCTCAACAAAACGGGGTGGTGAATGAAGGAATAGAACTTTGGTTGAATTTGTTAGAGCTATGTTAAAGGAAAAGAATTGCCCAAATTATATATGGGCCAAGGTTGTGAATATAGCTACATACCTTGTGAAAAGGTTACCATGTACAAATCTTAATGGAATAAATTCTTATAAATCTTGGTGGGGTAAGAAACCAACACTAGATCATTGTAAAGTTTTTGTATCAATTGCCTATGCTTATGTATCATCACAACTCAGACATAAGCTTGAACCAAAGGCTGGAAAATATGTATTCATTGGGTATGTTGAAAAGTAAATGGGTTATAGGTTGTGGAATCCTCTAACCAAACAATTTCTTCTTTCTAGAGATGTGACATTTGATGAACAAAAAAGTTGGTATGCAAAACAAATCCACACGATTGAAGCATTTGAAGAAGAGGTAAGAAGAAATGAGAAAGGTAAATCAAATATTCCACTGAATGGAGATGAAGATTACATGCAAGCAAGTACATCAAGAGTTGGATCATCAAGAAGAAATGAGGATGCACCTAGATTTGATGAAGTAGTGTATTCAAATACACATGAAGAGAATGAACCAAGAAGGTCAAGCAGATTAAGAAAACAACCAACAAGGTATTCTTATGATACTTCTTATATGACTCATAGATGCTATGCTTACATGGTCAAAGAAGATGAAGAACCTCAGAACTATGCTGAAGCAAAAGGCAAGAAGCAATGGGAAGAAGGAATGAAGGAAGAATTCAATGCACTTGAGGAGAAAAAGGCATGGGAAATTGTTCCAAAACCGAACGGTAAGAAAGTTATTGGAAATAAATGGCTTTATAAAGTGAAGAAGCTTGCAGATGGAAGAATAGCTAGATATAAAGCTAGATTGGTGGTCAAAGGCTATGCCTAAACCCATGGCATAGATTATCATGAGACATTCAATCCTGTGGCAATGGGATTTCTCTCACAATTCATGCATTGTCCAAAGGATCAACATTGGATTGTAGGTCAAAGAGTTCTCAGATATATCAAAGGAACTATAAAAGAAAGATTATATTATCCATTTACTTCAGACATAAAGTTGAGAGCATATAGTGACTCAGATTGGTAGGATGTCAAGATGCTAGAAGATCAACACATGGATACATGGTGTACATAGGTGATAAGCTTGTGAGTTGGTGTTCAAAGAAACAACATATAGTGGCATTATCATCAATTGAAGTACAATACAAAGGGCTTGTCGAAGCATTTAAAGAAGTAGTGTGGATGTAGACATTGTTCAAAAGCTCAGGGATTGATCAAGGTATACCTATCATACATGGAGATAATATGAGTTCACTTTATCTTGCAATAAATCCAGTATTTCATGCAAGAACAAAACATATAGAGATCCAATATCATTTTCTGAGAGAAAAGGTAATGGAGAAGGAACTTGAAGTGGTGTATACTCCTACAAAGGATGAAATAGCATATATCATGACAAAAATTTTGGACAAGTAGATTCAAATGAATGGCATGAATAAAAGAGAAGGAGATTGTATGAAGAAATCACAAAATGTTAACTACTGATTGAGGGGGAGTTGTTGGGGCTTCACTCACTAATCAAGCATAAAGACATGGAGACAAAAGTAGAAAGAAGAAGGACAAAAGGAATAAGAAACCTGTACACTCAAAAATCATGCCTATGTGGAGGGATAAATTCACACATGTCATATAATGATGAAATTAGGATCATAAATATTCTAGAACTTTCAAAATTATGAGTTTGAGAAATAGGAGCATAAAGACAATTTATATAAATTAATTTGATGTATAGAGAGACGTTGACACTCAAGGTTAAGGAAAAAGCATAGAAGCACATCAAGGAAGTGGACACATAGGAAGGAGGAGCATGTAGGGAGCTCCAAGAAGCAGATGTCAAATTTTCAGAAGAAATCCCTATAAATAGTGATCCTTATTACTAAACACCATTGTAAATACCATTTTTCATTTTTTGCAAATCCATTTTGTTCAAGACAAGGAGTCCTTGAGCTTGAGGAGTATTAGAAATATCATCCTACCAATTTTCATAATTTTTAGTCTCCGTTTGAGCCCCCAAATAAGCCCTGTAACCTATTTTTTAACTAGGCCGGACACTAGGTATGGACAAACAAAGGAACGAGAAGGAAAACAACCAGATCTGGAACGAGAAAACAGTAAAAACTTAAACCCCAAAATTCAAATAGTGGAAGATTCAGAAGACCCACGCGAGAGCACTCAAACAAAGAAAAACCAAAAGTGGAAGGAAAGAAGAGAAAAGCTCAAGGAAAAATGGATGAAGAACAAAAATCAGGAAAATAAGAAGCATACATGAAGCAATAAAAAGCCGATAGAACTTGAGATTCGGGAAGAAGTTTCCATTCCACCGCCTATCCAAGAGTCAGAAAAGCCAGGATCAATTCTAGCCGACCCAAAACCGGATGATTTTGACATGTGGTTGAAAGCATACCAAGCTAGCATTAAGATTGGACCAAATGTGGAGCAACATGAAAAGCTTTACCTGCTACGAGAATTAGAAAAGGAGAGGCTAGCCATATGTAGAAAACTCATAGAGGTAGCTCAGGCCACCCTAGAGAAGACCATTCCAGCCCTACGTGAGACAAGGATAGTGGAGGATCAATACCAGGATTGTGTTTAAACCAAGGACAAGGAACCTAAAGAGAAGGATGATAAATGTGAGCTAGTGAAAACCCAGGATGAACCTATGTCAACAGTGTCGGATTTAGAGGCTAACTGGCCAAGAGAATTATGGAATAGAATCCGAGAAGAACAATAGAAAAGGAATGGAGTGGCTAAACCTCCTTCTGAGGAATTAGATGTGGAAGTTTATCAGCCGAGTCCCAACATGGAAGAAGTATATGAGGAAGTATTGAGACTAGACCAAAATAGGGAAGAAGTTCCGAGCATTTCGACCCTACCAAATTACATGGGAGAATACGAAAAGGAATCCATGATCTTCCGAGCACCCAGAGTACGAGGGAAAAGGAAAGGGAAACTCAGATAAGAATTCACACAATCTAACAGAACTTAAAAAGACAAAGGTACAATTCCAATTGACTATGGAAGAGCTACTTTGTGTTAAACCGCAATTATGGGAACAATTAGCAGGTCAACTGGAATTAGGGCAGGAGAAGGACGAAAAGAAAAACAAGGGGAAAAAAAACCCACCTAGGTACAAATCCCAGTGGATAAGGTTGGAGAATTTAGTGAAGGAGATGAAGGTAACACATGTTTACCTGTCACTTACAATGGCTATATGACCAAAGCCATACTAGACATAGGAGCAGGAGTAGGTATTGCCACCAAAGAGATTTGGGAGAAATGGGGAAAGCCGGCCTTACGACCCACTCGTATGAAGCTCCAATTAGTAGATGGTCATGTTGAAAAACCATTAGGAATACTAGAAAAGATCAAATTAACCACCTGTAGAGTTGAATTTGAGCATACTTTAGCCATCTGTCAATTTGGAAAGGCAAATAACTATGAGATGATATTAGGACGACCCTTCATGAGATAGCTTAGGGTAGTGCAAGATTGGGGATGAGACTCGTTATACCTTCAACATCAAGGAAATACCACCAAAATAATCTTGCAAACCTTTGTGTACAGAGACATACCACCACTACAATGGAACCCCATACATAAAGAAGAGGATGATTTGTCTATCCATAGTGCTAGATCAAGTGATCAATCATGGATGCATGAGGATGCCCAATTGTGGATGTGTAAAGAAGCCAAGAAAGAGGATAATAAAAGGCAGTTATGGCCAATAGGACATCCTAGTTACCGACCCATAGAAGATCCAATGTATATGCCTCAAATCTTTCCTGATGAAACATTTGAACCACATGGATGGATGGAAATCGGTGAATGAAGAAGTTTTGATGATGAATGAATGTGTGGACGAATAAGGCTACTACATAAATTTGTACATGGTTGTCCGTCAAGAAGTAGAAGCAGGGAAATATTGGAAAAGGAGTGGAAAGAAGAATAGGAGAGCATAGAAATGGAACCATGATTTGATTCACAAGAAGGCTACCTAGAAGCCATCAAGTATGGAATGACCAAAGTTTTAGCAATAGAAGCAACCCCCATAGTACCAAAGCAAGAGGAAAGTGTGAGTAAGATCGAACCAAATCCTGACTTTTTGGTTCCGGAGCATTTCAAAAGGTACGAAGTAGAAGAGAGAAAAATAGCTATTCAAATGCCTAAGAGAGAGGCAAGAGAAGGAGAAGCATACGACAACAAGGAACAAAAAAAAAAGATCATAGTGATTGTAGAAGACGGAGAAGAAAGATGTACATACGTAGGGAAAGACGTGTCGACAGAAGAGGAAGAAGAATTAATACGATTGATCCGAGAATATATAGATGTATTTGCATGGACATATAAGGATCTACCAATGATGGCGGAGGCAAAACCATCTAAACAACACCCTTACACATACAATGAGGTCTATGCTGCTCAAAAAAGTCTACCTGTATGAGAGCACCCATGTTCATGATAAGAAATGAAGACTCAGTTTTGCCTAGAAATAGTGAAGTAGTGAAGAATACTAAAGTGCAGTGCAATCTCACTTTAGAGGAGCTACTCAAGGTTAAGCGAGAATTATGGAAACACATAGCTAACCAAGTGTCATAGCAAAAAACCATTCCCATGTAGGATCACATAGATCCAAAAATACCTTTGGATAAGATAGGTGATATGAGCAAAGGAGAAGAAGGAAACACTTATCTCCCTATCACTCATCAGGGTTACACAACCAAGGCTATTTTGGACTCAAGCACAGGAGTTGCAATTGCTATCACTTCCTTATGGAAGCATTGGGGCAAACTGGCACTCAGGCCAACAAGAATGAAATTGCAAATGGCCGATGGTCACATAGAAAGACCCTTAGGACTGCTAGAAGGGATAACTCTCACTACTTGTGATGTAAAGTTTGAGCACACTTTTTCCATATGTGACTTTAGCAAAAACCAAGCCTATGAGATCATTCTAGGAAGACCATTCATGAGATAGTTGCAAGTATTCCAAGATTGGGGAACCAATTCCTTGTATTCGCAACACTTAGGAGTTACAACCAAAGTCAATCTCAAGGACTACTCTCATAGAGAAGTGCCGCCTATATAGTGGAATCCCATCCATAGAGCCACAAATGACACCGGTCAGTGCATTCCATAGGATCAGGATCCTCTTGGATGCATGAAGACACTCACTTGTGGATGTGCAAAGTGGCAGTAGAGGAAGATAAAAGAGAAAATGGCAGACATGTAGGTGCGAAGGAAACTCATAGATTAAGTCGAGATCCAGTGTATGCACCTGTAGTATTTCCGAACGAAGAATTTGAACCTCCTGGTTGGGAAAAAATCCTAGCCACTATGGATATAGCTATGAATGAAGAACAATGGACACCACACTGTGATGAAGATGGCTATGACATTTCAGTTTTCAATAGAAAACCAATCATGTGTGATTCGATTATTGAAGAATGCAAGCCTAGTATAGAAGAACCTGAGACAAGTGACTCAGATCTAGATTCAATGATTATGGACCCATTTTTTGCATCACAAGAGGAATTCTTGTACATGGTAGAAGCTCACCCTCAAGGAAGAGAAAGCTTACGAGTGATGTGAGGTTAGCCATACAGTTAACCATCAAGAGTGAAGGAAAGAAAAGAAAGAAGAGAGAACTCCCACAAGAAGAGGAAGAGTATTTGTTTGAGGTCCCTGAAAACTTTAAGAAGTATGAAGTATAGGATAGGAATGTCATGATCTGACTGCCTAAATGAGAAGCACTCATAGGATATCCTATGATAACAAAGAAACAACTAAAAACATTTTTGTGAACATAGAAGAAAGTGAAGAACGATGCACATACATAGGACATGACCTGATTGAAGAAGAGGAAAATGAGTTAATTGAACTATTAAAGAATATCGAGTTGTGTTTGCATGGATTTATAAGGACCTAAAAGGTGTAGACCCTAACATATGCTCACATACGCTCCCCATGACCTCAGAAGCCAAACCCTCTAAGCATAAGCCATACACATATAACAACAACTATGCCACCAAGATCAAGGAAGAGATAGATTGATTGGTAGATGCCGGATTCATCTATGAAATTCAACACACTGAATGGGTTTCCCCCATTGTAGTGGTGCCCAAGAATAATGGCAAGTTACGTGTATGCATTAACTTGAAGAAGGTTAACACAACCACTATTAGAGATAGTTATCCGCTTCCTATCATTGAGCACCTATTGGAATGTGTAGCAGGCAAGAAGTCTATAGCTTCCTTGATGAATTTTCAAGCTACAATCAAGTGGCCATTGCCCTAGAAGACTAGCATAATATGGCCTTTGCCATAGAGTGGGGCATATTCGCTTTTTGGGTAATGCCATTTGGTCTTACCAATGCACTAGCTAGCTTTCAGAGGTGGATGTGTCATGTGCTTAAAGAGTTCTTGCGTAAAAACTTGCAAGCCTATGTTGATGATCTATGTGCTCATTCCAACATAAGACAAACACATATACCTGAGCTAAGACAAATGTTTGACAAATGTAGAGAATATCAGTTCTGCTTGAACCTAGAGAAGTGTGTTTTTATGGTCAGGCCAGGTAAGATTCTAGGACACATAGTGTCAAAGAATGGAATATCCACGAATGAGGATAAGGTTAGAGCTATTGTAGAGCTACTAGGTTGAAGAATATCAAGTACAAGCTTTCATGGGGTGTTGTGGTTATTATCGATGTTTCATTCATATGTATGCGATCATTGCAAAGCATTTGTACTCCCTTTTGAATAACTTTGAGTGAACAAAAGAATGTGGAAACTCCTTCAATGAGCTTAAGCAAGGATTATGTTCAACACCAATCTTGACTACACCAGATTGGAAGAAACCATTCTATGTTCATGTGGATGCATCCAATTACGCTATTGGGTGTGTACTAGCACAACCTACTGGTGAAGGTAATATGGATCTTCCCATTTCTTATGCCAGTAGACAATTCTCCCATCATGTTACAAACAAACATTCAAAGATATGTTCATGATAGGGTTTTGGGAGTATCACTCTGAGGTATTCACACCTAAATCCACTCACTTGCTTCACTTATTTGCATGTGAGAGGGCCATGTATTCAGAGTATTACATGATGCCACACCTAGAGATCCCCAATGCCATTAATTGGGATGCATTACAATTTGATCGGGCAAAGGGATTACGAGTCTACGAACATGAACTTGCCACTAATGTCATCCAATATTACGGTGATAGATGCTAAAGAGGAGGGAGTGTTGCAAGTGTCCACAAAAAAGAAGGCCTAAGAAAGGAGTTAGAAGAAGCAAGGAGAAGGAAACATTATGTAGATCCGGCAAAGAATAGGCCTAATCATTTTTTTCATAGCTTATTTGCAATCAAAAGTGATTTTCATCACTACAACAACATTGTAAATATCATTTTTGGTAGATTAGACTCCATTTTGTTCAAGTGGAGGATTCTGAAAGCTTGAGGAGTATTAGAAGTACCTAGGTATCAATTTTCATAATTTTTAGACTTCGTTTGAGCCCTCAAATAAGCCCTGGAACCTAATTTTTTATTAGGCCAAAGACTAGGTCTCAATAAGGCCAAAGCTAGTCAAAAACTATAAAAAGAGCTAGAGAGCTCATTTTTTAGGTTAGCTTGTTACAGAGTAGAGCTTTTATAAAAGATATTTTTGATAATTGAAAGCACTCCATTGTTCCTTTCTTTGTTCTTGCCTTATGTGTGCATGTGTGTGTATATATGTGCATGTTAGTGCGCTTCTCACTCATACACTTGTGCCTTCACTTGCTCATGGTCACCATACCAGTCCTCACGTCTCCACAAATTGACATTTATGAGGTGGATCTCCTCACATTGGTACTCACCATTATACTAGAGTGACAACCGTTTTAGAGTGATTCCGGACTGCTAAAAGTGTTACAAAACTATATGGAACATTACAATACATGATCTAGAAGGGTACGATGTAGCAATACACTTCATAGTTTAGATAAACCAGGAGATAGTTTCCAAATGATGATCTTCCTTCAAACAAACTGTTGCAAGAGTTCTTTATGGATAAATTGAAATCAATGATTAAGGAGAAAATTTATATGTATACGTTAGAAGAAGCAAGATCCTTAGAGCAGATAATTGATATGGCAATATAAGTGGATAGGAAAATACAAGTGGTGAATTTGGGCTATGAAAAAGCAAGTCCAATCATGAAAAAAAGGGGTTAACCCGATTCAACAATTGTATTGTCTATGATGCAGAAATGTGGGACATATCACTGCTAATCGTGCATTAAAATAGGTATATTTTCTTATTTAAACAAGAATAATCATAGCTTGGAACAATGTAGGTTTAATGATAAGAATCACCTGGTGATGGCACAGGTGGAATCATCCTTGTGGAAGGATAATTCTATGGGATATAAGCCTCAAGTTATGTTGGAGTAGACCAATCACAAATTGGTGCTTATGAAGGTCAATGAAGTCAAGCAAGAGTATGGACAAAGATAAAGAGAATTTCAGTGCAGATAAAGATCAAGAAGATTGAAGGAAGCAATGGATAGAAAGCATGAGACATGATTGAGCATATATTCACTTCAAGAGGATCCTAATTAATGTATTATAGTTAGATTAATAATAAAGCAAGTGAATAACAATGTATTTTTCATGATTTGTACCTCAAAGTTGCACAAGGATAATATAAATATTCTTATGTGATTTGGAGCATTGAAATTTATGACATTTGCAGGTAATGAAGTTGAATCTTGAGGCACACTATTGAAGAAGAACAGAAGTTAAAAAATTAAAGAAGGAAGTATACTTGAGTCCTGAACTTGGAAAAATTTGAAGTAATTGATGTAAATTCTTATTTATACTTGAGATCGAGGTGTTCTTAAGTCAAGGTAGATTTGACACTTGGGATTTGAAGGTCTCTATCAGTGGTGTCAGAGCTAGAGAAGAAGATCAAGTCAAAAGGCTGAAGAAGAAAGTTCTCACTACTATAGATTTTCAAATTGGAGTTAAAGAAAGGATTGGAAGGATGAAGTTTTTCAAAATAACTTTAGAGTGATACAATTGACATTCAAAAGGATCATAATAAGTCAAGAATTAACTCAAAAGCTATAGTCTCTAACGAGTGAAGACTTATTTCTTAACATAGGCAATAGAAGGATGGGAGAAAGCATCCAGATAGAGAAGCCTGATAGAGAAAACTATCCAACATGGTATATGAGAACGGAAGCTCATCTTATGGGCAAAGATCTGATGGGATGCATCACAAGAGAAGAAGAAAAGGTATATTTTAAAGATTCCAGTCTTCAAACTAGGGAAGAGCTTGTAGATTTAAAAACCTAGATGAAGAAAGATGTTCACGCAAGGAGCATGCATTATCTACATGGACATTAATGATTATCTCTTGCCACACATCAGAGGGATACAGAGTGCAACTGATATATGGAATGCCTTGGAGGAACATTTTCAAAATACAACTAATTCTAGGAAGGCCTCACTATGGGAAAAATTTACAACTTTCAAAGAGAAAGCTTCACAATCAATTTCTGATTATGTAACAAAGATGAAAGATATTGCAGATTGCTTAGGTGTAGTTGATGAAGACATTGACGAGTAAAAATTGGTAAGACATATCCTTATAGGATTAATAGGAGATGAAAGGTGTAAGCCTTTTATATTGTCCACTCAATTATCATTAGATCACTTCACTCCAAATCTAAATCAATTGTTAGGACACACGCTAACATTTGAACAGGATATTATAGGTGAGAATGAGAAAAGTGCGGGTCAAGTCATGTATTCAAAGGATAAGAAGAAGAATGCTAAGGGAAAGAAACAATCAAATGAAGAAGAAAGCACCTCGAATCAAGCTAACTTTACTAGAGGTAAAGGAATTAGCACAAGTAGAGGAAGAGGTGAAAAGAATAAAGACAGTGGCAGAGTTTGTTGGATTTGTGGTAAAACAAATCACTTGGCAAATGAATGTTGGCATAATAATGAGAACAATGGCAATTACAAAAAAAATTACAATCAAAGAGGTAGAGGAGGAAGAAACCAAAGAGGTAACTTTAGAGGTAGAGGTGGTAGGAATAGATATGGTAGAAGAGGTGGAAGAGACTTCCAAAATCAATCATACAACAACACTTACTACAACTATGCATCAAGCCAGAAGGAGGATTCAAATCTAATCATGAATGCTACACATGAAGCAACAAATGAGGACCAAAGAGTATTCTACATCGACTCAAGATGTAGCAATCACGTGAGTAGCAACATTGCCTTGATGACAAGCATGGAACAAAAGGTGAATGGATACACAGTTCAAACAGGAGACAATACCAAACATAAATTGTAGAGCATTGGATCAATAAAGACAAAGAATAGAAGTACACTTTTGAGTAACGTAATCTATGTTCCTATAATTCCAAAGAATTTAATCATTGTAGGAGAAATTATTGAGAAAGGCTATGAAGTCGGATTCTCTAATGATGGAGTTTATGTTGAAGATCCAAATCAAGGATATAAAAGTATTGTTGCATGTAAAAAGGAAGGATGTGGGATTGCTCATATATCATTTTGAAGGTTTTACACAAAAGGTGTCGAGGCAACACATCTCAGCTCATGGCTTGGCTATTTGCTCTCCAGGTGGTGGGCAGCTATTGAGCTAGTCAAATTGGTGACTTTGCAAGTGAAGCATAGGTGGTGCAAAAGTGCAAAGTGGTGCACAAATAGCAAAGAACAATGGTGCACAAATAGCTTTTTCACAATCGTTTTGCAGGAAAGGTTGAATGCAAGTTGCAAAATGGTCTTTTTGAAAGGTTTTCAAGGCTTTTTAAGTGTTTTGGAAGGTTCAAGTGAACCCTCCCTTACACGTACATTTTGAAGAAATGAAATTCAAAATTGGAAAAGGGATAACGTGAAGTGGTATGCAAGAGTTTATGTGTGGCTCGCCGTTTAAAATTTTGTTTCTTCTAGAGTCACTATAGGACAAAATAGGGAGTCGTTGGCTTTACATATAAAGTGGTGCTTGGGACATCAAAGTGAGCACCAATATACACTAGCAATTGAAGCGATGTATGAAAAGGGGAATCAACACACAACCAAGGCATTTGAATTCTTGGACAAGAGAGTTAGACTAAGGAGCAAGATAGAACAAGAGTAAGAAAGAGACTTGAATAATGAGTATGTAGAGAACAACTATGAGCAATTGAAGCGATGTATGAAAAGGGGAATCAACACACAACCAAGGCATTTGAATTGTTGGACAAGAGAGTTAGACTAAGGAGGAAGATAGAACAAGAGTGAGCAAGAGACTTGAATAATGAGTATGCAGAGAACACCTAGGAGAGCACGTAAGGTGGAACAAGTAACATCAAGGAAGTGCTACACGTCGACAACAGAGAGTGATCCTTCCTTCAACCTTATCGGAAGCTTGAATGCAAAGTGTGCACAAGGGCAAGGTATTGGACAAGGTGGAGAACTGACACCGAGAAGGTTGATTGCACAAGAAATTGTGGTATTTTTTGTATACTTGTGTGTGCTCTTTGGCTTATGTGCTATGCACAAGGAATTTATAGTTTTTTGAGTGGTTTTGTATCTCAACCTAGTCTTTAGCCTAGTTAAAAAATAGGTTCTAGGGCTTATTTGGGGGCTCAAACGGAGTCTAAAACTTATGAAAATTGGTAGGATGATAGTTCTAATACTCCTCAAGCTCAAAGACTCCTTGGCTTGAACAAAATGGAGTTGGAGAAATGAAAAATGGTATTTACAATGGTTTTTAGTGATAAAGATCACTATTTTTATAGGGATTTCTTCTGAAAATTTGACATGTGCTTCTTGGAGCTCCCTACATGCTCCTTATTCCTATGTGTCCACTTCCTTGATATGCTTCTATGCTTTTTTCTTAACCTTGAGTGTCAGCACTCCCCCCCCTCTAGAGTCTGTCGTCCCTGACAGACCCCTATTGTAGTGGTTGTTCCACGTAGTATCCATCATGTACCAACAAGAGTAGTGTAGTGTCCATCATGTACCAACAAGAGAGGTCCATCTTCCAAATGTTGCGTAGTCAACTGTCTAGTTCTTCATTGTTTCACTGCTAGCCCTTGGAGGTTGTCATCCCTTTGTATGTACTTCTTCCTTGTATTCTAGCTTGATGGTGCATTTGTGAGCTTTCCAAAATTGCTTGCTGCTCAAAAGAGGTGGTCAATGTTGATTTTGAGAAACTCTCGGTGGTGGATTGCTTCCTTGCTCTTGTTGTTGTCACCTTGATGTCCTCTAGTTCTTCCAAAGATGGCTTTCATAGTTTTCATGCCAAGTACTTTTAACCCATAATGGATGATGGTTAAGTGCATTAGTGCATGGGTTGAAAAAAATATGTGCCTTGTGCATGGCCTTGTAATGTGGCCCTATGCATGCATACTTGAGAAATGCATTGGAAGAAGTATGGTGCAAGAATTTGGGTCTTGAGCAAGGTTCTCAAGGGTATGCTGACGAAACCCCCGTTCCTGCACAAAAACGAAGAGGAAAGAGCCCCCTGGAATGAGGTTGCCACCTGCAAGTACAGAGAACCCCGACTCTGAACCGTCCTCTTGCACTACCTTCCAAGAGTGAAAAACCTGTCTGATGTATTTGTTGCTACTGCCTATTCCTTTTCAGGTTCACAGCTATGTTCCATTCTCACAGTTACCACGGTCGACCATCCAGATGTCTGCTGGACACGAGCTCCACCACACACATCGATTGATTTCAAGTCCTTCTGCTCTTAACAAAGTCGTTCCCTAGAAGCCTCCTCAACCCTCTGAAGCCCTGATTCAAGAAAATCCCCCTTTTCTTGATGATGACCTCCCCAATGGAAATAGCCCGTAGCTCCTCCTATCTTCGAAGGGCTCAGCAGAAGCAAACTCCCCCCCCCCCCCCCCCCCCCTCTATCTAAGGAATCATGGATGCCTTCAACACTAATTTTCTTCTTCCTGATAGTCACAGAGATTCGTGCTCAAAACCGACCAGGTCTTATGTCCATTCAAGGGTCTAATCTTTGAGAGAATAGGATAACACCGCTTTTGTCTTTTGCATCTAGCCCAAATAATTGCCTTTTGTTTTCTCCCTACAATTGAAGTGTGCCACTCTGCCATTCTCCCTACTGTAGCCCTCCATGCCTATTGTTGTCTCCTCCTCTCCCAATCAGTCTGATGCTGCCCACTGCTCTTCTCTTGTGTACCCGCAATGTCAATGCTACACAAAATCTGCATGGAGAGACATGATAGAATACTTCTTTTGCTCGCATTAGCTAGAGCTCTACTGTTCTAGAGTTTCCACTGAGCTTGTCTCCTTTAGCTTCAACTTCAGACGACTTGAAACAGCCGGATAACTACAGTAAATAAGAACCTCCATGTGTTGAATGTTGAACACCCTCTTGAATCCTCCATTCCCCCCTCTGGAGCTTTGTCTCCCTGAAGTACCTCTCTTCCCGATTTAGTGCCCGTGCCTTTTCCTTCCTAGTAGGCTTCCAACAGCCCTTTAGCCAATGTGTAGACTGCCACCAGTACCTCCACCATGGCCAGATTGGTTTGAATCCCATCCGAATGCCCTCCTCCTCTGTTCTTTCTTCATTGTAGAGGCACACACATCCTCGAAATCACTACTCTCCCAAACATTGCACATTGATTTTAGCATCCTGTTCACAACTTGATACGATCGTCTGAAGTCTTCAACAGATCTCCATCTATGTTCCCCCAAAAAAGAAGCGATCCCCTCCCCTATGCCCAGGGCATGAAAACAAAAACGATGAAGAGGCCCCAAATTGATCCTTCCCTGTGCTGCCTGCAAATACCCCTCCCGTCCAAGAGAGCAAAGAAGAAAAACCCTAGCGTGAGAGCGAGCTCAATTGATCCCCCCCGCGAACCTCATTCTTTGTCGGGTGCACATTCCGTGCTAGATGACACCAATGAGCCCCCAAACTCCCTAGTCTGCTGCTGACGACCCCCTTTTTCCCTCATCACCTGCACTACCACCAAAAAACAAAAAAGGAAAAAAAACAAAGACAACTCCCCCGCGAGAGAGAGAGAGAGAATGGGGAAGGGGGGGGATAAAAAGTTTTTCTCCCTTTTTTTTTATTGTTTTCCACTAACCCACTCCCCCTAACACCTGACACCCACTCCCCCCACTCACACACTTCCTCCGACACTCCACACGTTCACACACACGTGCATCCTTTTTTAATTTAGTTTTTCCTCTTTTTCTTTTTGCTTTCTCTCTCTCTTTTTGATATTATTTTCCTTTTTTTCTTTTTTGCGTTTTTGTTTTTTCTTTCATTTTTTTTTCCTTCTTTGTTCTATTATTACGTAGTACCTTTTTTTCTCTTTTTTTTTATAAATGTTTTTTTTTTCAAATGATTTTTTTTCAATATTTTTTTCTCTCTTTTTTTTTCATTCTTCCCTTTTTTTTGTTTTTGCTTCTTTTTTTCATGTAACTTTTTCTTCTCTTTTTTTTTTCTTCTTTTTCTTTCTTTTTCTCTTTTTTGGTTCCTTTTTTTAAATGTATATTTATTCTCTTTTTTTTTTTAACTTCCTTTTTTCTTCCCCTAACTCTCTTCTATGTGCTATGGGTTTCTTTTATCTCTCTCTTTTTTTTCCCTCTTCTCTCTCTAGCTCAATTCCCCTTCACACACCTCGATATACATAATACCATAGCTCCCCCAGGCCTCCACTTCTGATCGGAATTGGCCCCATCGACAAATATCTTTCCTTGCAAAAGACCTACAATCGACATATACTCTGCAAGATGACAATATTTTAGTGCACGAAAATCAACATTTTATATAGCTAACATACTCCCCTCCACCTATTTGCGAAGTCGTCCTCAATGAGTGATATAGGCTGCTCTCATGGTGCTGCAAAAGAAAAACATTTCCGTCATATGCACAAAAACTGATCTAATCAATCTTACCTTTGCCGACTTCCGTTTCTACCTTCGAGTCACTAGAGGAAATTTTGCTTACAAGAAGAAATATGTTGCTCAACAAAAAATATCAGTAATACCAAAAATATCAAAATATCAAAAGCACATCAAGGATCACACCAAGCAACAAATGAAAGTAAACGCACACTTCTATATTATATTCCCATTTTTCTCCCTTCTGCATAATCAACCCTTCCTTGATTCATCTCTCTTCTCTTTTCTAACTTAGGTATCTCTCACATGTTTCCCATTCCCTTCCACCTATATCTTCTTCTCTCGCTTTTTCTTTTCTATGCTCCACACTCTCTTTTCTTCATCAATCAAATCCAACTTTTCAACCCTCACTAAGTCATTAACTTCTTTCTCAAGATGTCCTGACCATGCACATGCATCGGCAAGAACGTCTTAGGTCTAACCTGTGTTCACTTCAGCAAAACTACTCATCGTTGATGTGATTCAAGATTTTGCAAGTCGTTGCACAACCTAAGAGTCCAAGTGCGCAACTCCCAAAAGGCTCGCAAACAAACAAGATAGTTAGTATGATTAGATCTCTCAAGTCAAAGTCTTCCATAGACATGCAATGAACTAATTTCAGCCAAGCTTGAGCTTTGATTTGACATGCTTCATCAAAAGTCCGAATCAACCCATATCCCCACAAGACATATATACATATTCCCATCTGAGCATCATGCTCTCTCCTCTCTTCTGTCCCCCCTCGAGAGAGGAATCTTCTTTTCCTTTTTTTTCCTTTTTTCCTCTTTTTTTTTAATTTATTTGCACGCGATGCACAACGCTAGCCCTATGCAAAACCGACGTCAGCTTGTGGCTTTGACCACCCGGCCAAAGTGATTCCACCCGCCTATCGGCCCACATAGGTGCATAGCCACATACAGGTCGGGCCTACAGCGAAACTAGCGTCAGCTCGTGGCCTCGATCACCCAATCAAGGTTATTCCACCCACCTACTAGCCCACTATAGCACACCGACAACACACACATATACACAATTATTTCTTTTTTTGTGTGTTTTTTTTTCAATTCCAAGGTCTCGAGAATTAGGAGACAGAATAAAGGGCTTTGTTTCCCAACCATCCCAACACATCACATACATACATATAACCCGCCATGGACATCCTGATGAAGCATATCATCTCTCTGCCGCTACTCGAGCTAAAATCCAGCCACTACACTCTATGGTCAACTCTTTCCCTTAAGACCCGCACATACTAACCATCTCATCAATTTGCAACCTCAGAAAGTGTCACTTGGTCTCCTACGGTTGCAACACCACTCGATCTATCTATCCTCACACCTCAGACTTGCAATTCTAATAAAGCCAACCTTGGTCAGACCTAAGCTATCCTTGCCAATGGCATACCTAGTCAAACACATACTACCATGAATCCACTTTTCTTTTTCTCTCAAGTTCTTCACTCAATCTCTTCCATTTCTTAAGCTTTTCACTCTCTAAATGAACTCTCCCCTCCACTTGTATTCGTTCTTGATCTTTTCTAATGCTCACTCTCTTTTCTTTTCTCCATCTACTCTCATCTCTTAGACTCATATTTGACCACCTCAATCGTCACCTCATTTTTTCTATTGCCTTCATCGTTTCCATCAACTTCCTCATTCATTTCTCCCAACAAAGCATTGCCTTGCAAACACTAGATAGGATCCCACCCCTTTCAAGCTTCATCTCCCTCTTTGTCAGAAACCACCCCTTGCCCTAACTTCTCCTAAAATCCACCCCGTTCTAGATCTCTCCCAAAACCACCCCTTACCAAAGAATCATCATCTCACAAGCCGCTCATATCTATACCTCATCAACTTGATCCATCCTCCTCTAGTGCTGCAACACCAACATGCTGCTGAGGAAAAGACACACTCAAAACTTATTATCAATATTCTTCATTCTCTTTTTATTTATTCCATCATCTCAATCCTTGTCACTTAACCTCCCCAAATCATGACTCCCTACAAATGCTCATCTACTTCAAAGTGCTCATCTTTTTCAAAACAAGGGTTCATCCGACACAACCAGATATACCTCAATGTCTGCTTTTCCAAGTTGCTGACTACATCATGTGGATCATGACATTCTTGCTCACATTTTTCTACACCCTTATGGTCTCTCTCTATCTCCTCATATAAAGCATTCACCCATTTTGAAAACTTATCCTTCCTTGCGACCCCTTGATCCATTGTGAGAGCATCTCCCTCACCAATTTCTTTATCACCTTGCTTTACACATTTTCTCTCATTATGATCTATTTTTTCAGCAAGAATCTTCAAACTTCCTTTCCTTTTCTCCTTGTCATTGCCTAATGTGCCCATGCATCTTTTCCAAGAGTCTCTAGTTTCACTTTTCTCGGGGGTCCTCTTTGTTATGGGTGTTGTCTTGCTTACTTTGCTACTCTCTGCTTTCTTGATAGCTTTCTTTTCTATCAAAATTCTATCTACCTTTCCTTTCTGACTCACCTCCACTCGATCTCCACTAACTCTCCCTTTAGCCCTTAATTCTTTCTTCGTCCTACATTCCTCCAAATCAACATGTCGAGAACCCGATTTCTCTCCTTTTTCTTTTGATGCTACCTTTTCTATTTCTATGCTTTCCCAATTTTGTACTTTTTTCATCAACACCTCAACTTTTCGTTCTAATTCTTCGCGTTTCTTCATTTCACTCACTATTTCCTCCCTTTGAATTTTTCGGTCAATTTTCCATCTCTTGATCAACTCTCGAAATCCATCATTTTCCTGCATTAATTGATCTATCCTTTTATTTTCCTTATCCCTTATGTCCTATGTATCCTTAAACCACTCATGAGCCACTCTCTCTACTTCCTTCACTTTTTCTTCTTGTTGTAACCTAAGCTCTTTTTCTTGTGCCAACTCACCCTCTAGGTGAGAAATTACATCTCTTAGCTTCTCCACGTCATGTTCTAATTGTTGGATTTTGCACGCAAACCCGACATCTTCTTGAGAGTCACATTCCACTACATCCACAATTTTAGGCATTAGGATCGCATTATTCTTGTGTCCATCTTTCTCCCTTGCAAGTATGGGTCCTTGCTTCTTGGGCTTCCCATCTTCACACATTCTTTCTTCGCATCTACTTGCTTGAGCTCGAGGAACCACACCTACCTCTGGAACACCTTGGTTAACAATAATCTTTCTTCTTGGTTTCGATTGCACTTTGGGTCTACATTCATCAAAATCTTCAACTTTCCTAAAGATTGGGCTAGTAATAGGGCTCATGGGTACACATTTCCTAGCAAGTTCTAGGACCTTTGCGATGTGCTCAACCTTTACATGTTCCCTTATCCCATCATACCCATTCAAAGGAGCATCATTCCTCGGTCCTCGTAAATTTGGGCATTCTCTAGCCATATGTCCCCTTTGATTGCAAGTCCAACAAACTAATCCCCTTGAGTCAAATTGCACTTTTTGTATATGTGGTCATGGATTCCAGTTCATTCTTTTCAGTATTCCATCTTCTTGATGGGCTCGAAGTACACCACCATTCCAACCCTTTGCACCACATATCCTCTTTCTTTGACATTCATCGTTTGGTTGTAGTGTACTTGATTCTTGAGAACAGCCGAATGCTCTCACATTCTCTAGGCAAGTGAGTTCCACCTTGCAATGTTGTCGGCTTTTAGCTTGTCCACAAGTTCCAATACCTTCTCCTCAGTGATCTCAACTATCTTAGAGCTCTCTTGGTTTTCTCCTAGGCCTCTTGAATGTGCACTCAATCTATCTCTATGCATTTGAAGCACATAATGGACCTCTTCCCAAACCCTCGGTTCATGCTTTGCTTCTTCTAGACTAGCCGGTCTCTTTAACCTAATATATTGTTCGACTTCCTCATCATGCAAGCCTACCAAGAACCTCCTTTTCAAGATCTCTTTATCAGGTGCACCATTTCCTAACTTTCTCACAATGGTATCCATGCGATCAATATATTTATCGATGCTCTCACTGGCCCCTTTTCGTAAGTGGTCAAATTGCTCCGCTAGTTTTTCTTCAAATCCTAGACCTCTAAACTTTCTCAAGAAATGAGTTTTTAGGTCATCATAAGTTGCTCTCTCTTGCATGGATAAGTTAGCATACCATTCACTTGCATCCCCTCTCAAAGTCGCAGGGAAAATATGCAATTTTCTACCGCCGTCCACTATTTCATGGGCACCACATATTAGCTCAAATAATTGAATGTGGTCATCGGGATCTTCATCGGGGGAGCTTAGAAAGCATGGAAAGTCACCAAGAGGAATAGCGTGTCTCTAAGCCATCTCTTTAACAAGAACAAAGTCAATTGTGGGGCCGGATGGCTGTGCCACACGAGCGGGGCACCAAGCGAACCCGTAGCAATCTCTATGAGATGTGCTAAGCCAAGTCCCACCGGGCATGCCAAATGTTGGGCTTCATTGAAGCCAAAAAAAAATTGTTTTCCCGCAACTACAGTGCTTAGGTTTTACATTTGGGCAAAGTTTTCTCGCCCTAGACTCGCTGTCATACACAAATGCGATTGTTTCATCAATCCACTTCCCTTCCTCTTCTTCACTCTCACTTCCTTACGAGACTCTTGCTAACTCTCACAAATCTCCTACTTGCGAGTCACTCTCAACTCAACTTCAATTTCAGCTCCAACTCCTACCCAAGCCTACACCCTCAAACACTCCCACACATTCACCAACCCCTTTTTTTTTTGTCACTCCTCGTTCACTTGCCTTCTTTCCTATTCACACACACCCACACTCTTCCTCACACCTTCTCTTACTCCCCCTCTCTCACTCACTATTCCCATCAACTTCCTGAAATATCCTTTGCTAATAGCGTTCAGATTTTTAAGGGGAGCAGATTAGTAGCCCAATCACCAAATTAACCATTCTCATACAAGAATTCAAAGTGGATAGATATTTTCAGACTTTATGCAAGACACACATATGAATGCACTTTGCTTTTACACTATAATTCCTTTGACAACTAGTTGATAGCAAATCCATCTTTATTCTCTTATTCTCACTCATATGAATTTGAAAGCACAACACAACAGTGTTCATGTGAAATTATGAGCGCATCTAGCTGAACTCATTCTCTAATTACCAGCAAGATCCTAAACCATCATATTGTCTAAAGGACATGTAATGCAGACAGCACTGAATTTTTAGCTCTGTGAGAATTTATTCACTCCAAGAAAGTAGCTCATAACAAACACTCTTATAAAATCCATGAAAGATTACAAATATGAGGACCAAATATATGGACGAATGACAAAACCATTGTACTAGCAAAAACTGAGCATATATATACACACACACACACTGCGCTATAGGTCTCATCAATGTGCAATGAACAGTTTGGCTGAAGCCAACACATACATGTATCTGCACCTATAGATTAACAGGAGTATGTTAACAAGGTTTTTTCTAAATCTTTGATGTTCAATGTAGAGAAGCAAATCATGTTGATCAAATATGAGTGCAGACACCTCTTTTTCTACTCATTTTCAAAGAGAACTTAGCAACCAAAAGTAATGCATTCATCACGTATTGATGTACTTGTAAGCTGAAGTTCAGAATTTATATAGAATGTACTCGAAATGTATAGAAAGATAAAGAACATGGGTTGATAAGAAATGTATCAGAGAAAGGGATACCAGGCATTTCCTTCATCTGCACGAAACTCTTGTAGTTGACACTCATTCACTTTTTGCATTTAGCCCTTGACTCTTTGACAGTATGCAGTGTCCTCCAAATTACTCATTACACTTGAATCCTGACTGATGCATTCCCCAAAAACCAAGCAAAAGGCTCCCCCAGACTGCAAATCTCCATATCAAGCGGAAACGGAACTGCTATTCTCCATTCCTAGACTGACTGCACTACAGACAGTCTCTCGCTTTAATCTCCATAGGTTGCTATGCCTCACTGCACGCGCAGAAGACGTTCCCAGGTCCACCTTCAATCCTTCAACACTACCTTTGAGAGGCCAAGCACACCTGCGAGAGCAAGCCCGAAAAAACAAACAGCTCTTTCCTACACGACAACCTGCCAAATCACTTGGTGCACACCGAGTTTCGTCCTCCTTGACCGTCTTGTGGTTATCACTGATGGTGCTCCCATACCTAATCGAACCACAAAACAAAAGGACAGAGAGATTCCCCAAGAACGGCCTGTCCAAATTACTCCCAAGCGGCTCTGACAGATTTCACCCCAACCCCCCAGTGTGTTCTTCTCTGTGTTCCCGAGCTTTTGACGACGAAGACCACACCACTGTCTCTCTATGTTCTCCAAAAAACCACCTACTGCTTCCCTTTCCTGTATACTGCAATCGAACCCAGCCTCAACGAGTAGAGGTTGCTTTTCTTTTTGCCACAGGATGGTTGCATTCTTCCTTCGAGTAGGGCTGAGACCTCTCTAGTGTACCGATCACTTCCCTTGTTGGTTTTGCTTCTTCCCCTTGATATCTGCACACATACACAACCACCAAAAAACAAAAACTTCCTACTCTCCCTCCGAATGCTTTCTTTCCTCCCTCAGCATGCCCCCGAAAAACTTCCTGAACAACAAGGAGCCCCCCCAAGGACTACCTTCACTTGCGCATGGACACCACCCCCGCAAACAAAACAAGCTGCCCCCCCCAAAATAGCCGGTTTCTCCCCTATGGATCTTGCTGCAGATATGAGTTCTGCAACACTTCTTCCAGACGCTTCATTGCCCTGATCAAGCTTCCTTCGAAAACATTACCAAGCTTCATTATCTCTGAGAACTTAGCTCCTTTTGCCCAGGCAAAAACCATTTCCATAATATCTGGTCTAAAACTATTAGCATAATCCTCCACATCCACTGAAAGCTTACATTCTTGTTGAACTTTCCCTATGCGTCTAGCTGTTCCTCGAAGCTGAGAATAAAGTGTGGCCAAATCCTCACTGAGATTTTTTCAGATTTTACTTTTTCTTGCCAAACAAAGCAGGATAACAATGATACCATCTGCTCGGTTGATGCATCTTTCAGTAACCCTTTAAAAATAATTATGATAAGACGAGCTCATCGGCATTGGAAATCTCACATGCAACCTTCCCTTTCAGCTCCACAACATCATCATTTGTGGCATATCCCAGCCGCTAAAGCACTTGTGTCCTATATTTCAATTCATCTTTGAAGACAAGATTAGTTGCAGCTCGGACATCCTGTCATGCACCCCCGTTCCTGCACAAAAACGAAGAGGAAAGAGCCCCCTGGAATGAGGTTGCCGCCTGCAAGTAGAGAGAACCCCGACTCTCAACTGTCCTCTTGCACTACCTTCCAAGAGTGAAAAACTCGTCTGATGTATTTGTTGCTACTACCTATTCCTTTTCAGGTTCACAGCTATGTTCCATTCTCACAGTTACCACGGTCGACCATCCAGATGTCTGCTGGACACGAGCTCCACCACACACATCGATCGAGTTCAAGTCCTTCTGCTCTTAACAAAGTCGTTCCCTAGAAGCCTCCTCAACCCTCCGAACCCCTGATTCAAGAAAAACCCCCTTTTCTTGATGATGACCTCCCCAATGGAAATAGCCCGTAGCTCCTCCTATCTTCGAAGGGCTCAACAGAAGCAAACTCCCCCCCCCCCTCTAACTATGGAATCATGGATGCCTTCAACACTAATTTTCTTCTTCCCGATAGTCACAGAGATTCGTGCTCAAAACCGACCAAGTCTTATTCCATTCAAGGGTCTAATCTTTGATAGAATAGGATAACACCCCTTTTGTCTTTTGCATCCAACCCAAATAATTGCCTTTTGTTTTCTCCCCACAATTGAAGTGTGCCACTCTGCCATTCTCCCTACTATAGCCCTCCATGCCTATTGTTGTCTCCTCCTCTCCCAATCAGTCTGATGCTGCCCACTGCTCTTCTCTTGTGTACCCGCAATGTCAATGCTACACAAAATCTGCATGGAGAGACATGATAGAATACTTCTTTTGCTCGCATTAGCTAGAGCTCTACTGTTCTAGAGTTTCCACTGAGCTTGTCTCCTTTAGCTTCAACTTCAGATGACTTGAAACAGCCGAATAACTGCAGTAAATAAGAACCTCCATGTGTTGAATGTTGAACACCCTCTTGAATCCTCCATTCCCCCCTCTAGAGCTTTGTCTCCCTGAAGTACCTCTCTTCCCGATTCAGTGCCCGTGCCTTTTCCTTCCTAGTAGGCTTCCAACAGCCCTTTAGCCAATGTGTAGACTGCCACTTGTACCTCCACCATGGCCAGATTAGTTTGAATCCCGTCTGAATGCCCTCCTCCTCTGTTCTTTCTTCATTGTAGAGGCACACACATCCTCGAAATCACTACTCTCCCAAACATTGCACATTGATTTTAGCATCTTGTTCACAACTTGATACGATCGTCTGAAGTCTTCAACAGATCTCCATCTGTGTTCCCCCAAAAAAGAAGCGATCCCCTCCCCTATGCACAGGGCATGAAAACAAAAACGACGAAGAGGCCCCAAATTGATCCTTCCCTATGCTGCCTACAAATACCCCTCCCGTCCAAGAGAGCAAAGAAGAAAAACCCTAGCGTGAGAGCGAGCTCAATTGATCTCCCCTGCGAACCTCATTCTTTGTCGGGTGCACATTCCCCTGCTAGATGACACCAATGAGCCCCCAAACTCCCCAGTCTGCTGCGGACGACCCCCTTTTTCCCTCATCACCTGCACTGTCACCAAAAAACAAAAAAGGAAAAAAAACAAAGACAACTCCCCTGCGAGAGAGAGAGAGAGAGAGAGAGAATGGGGAAGGGGGGGGGATAAAAAGTTTTTCTCCCTTTTTTTTTTATTGTTTTCCACTAACCCACTCCCCCTAACACCTGACACCCACTCCCCCCACTCACGCACTTCCTCCGACACTCCACACGTTCACACACACGTGCATCCTTTTTTAATTTAGTTTTTTCTCTTTTTCTTTTTGCTTTCTCTCTCTCTTTTTGATATTATTTTCCTTTTTTTCTTTTTTGCGTTTTTGTTTTTTCTTTCATTTTTTTTTTCCTTCTTTGTTCTATTATTACATAGTACCTTTTTTTCTCTTTTTTTTTTTATAAATGTTTTTTTTTTCAAATGATTTTTTTTTCAATATTTTTTTTCTCTCTTTTTTTTTCATTCTTCCCTTTTTTTTGTTTTTGCTTCTTTTTTTCATGTAACTTTTTCTTCTCTTTTTTTTCTTCTTTTTCTTTCTTTTTCTCTTTTTTGGTCCCTTTTTTTAAATGTATATTTATTCTCTTTTTTTTTTTAACTTCCTTTTTTCTTACCCTAACTCTCTTCTATGTGCTATGGGTTTCTTTTATCTCTCTCTTTTTTTTCCCTCTTCTCTCTCTAGCTCAATTCCCCTTCACACACCTCGATATACATAATACCATAGCTCCCCCAGGCCTCCACTTCTGATCGGAATTGGCCCCATCGACAAATATCTTTCCTTGCAAAAGACCTACAATCGACATATACTCTGCAAGATGACAATATTTTAGTGCACGAAAATCAACATTTTATATAGCTAACAGTGTGTGTATGTGTATGTGTAAGTGTATGTGCACATGTATGTGTGTGTATATATGTGTGTGTATGTGCATGTGTACATGTGTATATGTGTGAATGTGCATCTCCATCATGTATAAGTGTATATGTGCATATCAATAAGTGTGAGTGTGCTAACTAATGAAAATAACAAAAATCAAATGATATACAAAGAATGGAAATAGTACTTACAATAGTTAGCCATATTTTTTGCTTGGCTAGCTTCTTGAATAACCTGCAATAAAGAGAGACAGAGAGAGAGAGAGACAGAAAGAGAGAGAGAGAGAGAGAATTCAAAGAGAGAAAGAGGTAGAAAGAGAGAAACAGAGATAGAGAGAGACAATAAGATAGAGATTAGGCAAAACAACAATTTCGCATATACTTGTTTCAGCTCATAAGCGAAGCACAATTGCGAACGTTGGAGAGCTCTTTGATCAGATGCGTGAACATGCCGATCGAAGAGCCTCCAACATTTTAAATTTTTTTGTCAACAGGCCATCATGTAAGCGATGGTAAGGCATCATAAAAACCGCTCCTTCAAGTACACATATGATCTTAACTTGGTGCTCAGTAAGCCATCTAAAAACAAGGCCACTTGTTTGGCTGGCATGGGTAACTTTGGAACAAGACATCTTTCTAAGTACTATCTAAATCGTCTTCCTGCAAGTTGCACTATTTCTTGGGGTGTCTGCTTGAAGCTATGGATCAGAGATGATGTGTTATGCCTAATACCACTCTTGGAAAATTCTACAATGAATTCTTCTAGCAATTGACCTATCTCTCAGTAGTTACGACTATTCAGGGGTTGAAACCAAGCTAAGGCAGTACCCTTAAGAGTCAAACCAAATGCCTCGAGCTGGGTGAACAAGTCCTCGACGTGTTGGGCTCTTAACACGTTTGAACTCGGCCACATGATCATAAGGGTCTCCTAAATCATCAAAATAGTTCTTCATTGCCTTAACCACTTGAGAAGGTCTAAGGGTTCTTGGGTGATCTCGCGGTCTAGGAAATAGAAAATCATGTTCATATCCTTGATGTCTATATGCTCGGTGCCTCTCTCTTTCAGGTCTGTCACCCTCATGTCTTGATCTGTCTCTACCCATAGTATGTGCAAAGCTTACCTCCGGTCTCTCTCTAGTTCTTTCCCTTTGGGTTTCATGAGCCTTGGATGATCCTTCTCCTTGGAGACCATGGGAAACACTGGATCTTGGTGGATGGAAAATTGATTCACCTTGCCAAGTGTATGCATGCCTATCCTGCTCTGTTACCAAAAACATTTTCTCGAATGTGTGATCTAGATAGACAACTTTCTCTGGTGTCTCCGGATCCTTGAACTCATAGATGGTGACTACTAGGCTGGGTCGATCTGGCCTGAGTCTCCAAAAGGCTTCCTCTATTTCTCTATTCAAGAATATCTCTATGCTTTTGTTATCTTGAGGAATCCAATCTGGAGTGATTACTCTAGTCAAGATTGACTTACCTCTGGGAGTCTTGGGTTCTCATCCTAGGTCTCCTTGCTCTTGGTCTCATATATCGTTTTCAGGAATATTATTTCCAAACTTATCTGTCCTATCGCGACACTTGGCGTTGAACACGACACTTGGGTGTCACAACACTTGGTGGTCACGACACATGACACTTGATGGAAACGACACACGATACTTGGGCAGTCACGACACACGACACCTGGATAGCTTGAGTGACACTTGGATATCCCGACACTTGGCTCTGAACATGACACTTGGGTGTCACGACACTTGGCCCTGAACACGACTCTTCGGTATCGTGACACTTGGCCCTCAGCGACACTTAGATATCGCGACACTTGGGGAGTGAAAGATATTGGCGATACATGATATCTACCAAATATTGTGTCACACAAAAATTCAAGTATCGCGATACTTGAACTCAACCGATCACGACACTTGGATTTTTTGGAGTCCAAATTCAAACATTTTTACAAATATGTGTACCTTATGTCCTCCTTGTTACTCTTATGTGTTTGTAGATGCAAAATCTCCCTCCAAACCCACGATATTGCACTCGCAATACTTGGTGCAGGTGGTGTCATGCTACAGGAATGGTCGCTCAGATTTTTGTGTTTTGAGAGTGTTTCAAGAGTTTTTCTTCAGCAATTTAGTTCAGCACTCCCTCTAAGCTTCTTATTCGCGGCCACAAGTGAAAAACGAGGTAAATGTACACTAAAAAAGGGAAAAAACTGAGAAGATGAAGGTGGGAGAAGATAGTGATGATGATGAAGATGAAGATGGAGAACAAATCAGAAACTGAATAGAAAATGATGATTTTTTTACCTTCCAATGTCGCTATTCTACGTCTTACCATCACACGCTTGTCCTTCAACCTCTGTCCCTAGCAACGGCTACAAATTTGGTGTCACTCTAGCACAATGGTAAGTTCCAACGTTAGGAGACTCACCTCATAAATGTCAATCCATGGAGATGTGAGGACCGGTATGAAGACCGTGAGCAAGGGAAGGCACAAGTGCGTGAGTGAAAGCACACAAGCATGCACACACATACACACACACGTGACAAGGTAAGAGAAAAGAGTGGAACAATGGAAAGCTTCAGTTATAAAAGAAATCTCTTACAAAGCTCAAATCTACAACTAGCTCCCCTCAAAAAGGAGTGTTGCAGCGTGTAATAGCCTTTAATGGTACAATGTATTCCTTGTCACTTCTCGGTGCTTCTATCAGTTCGATTACATTAATAGGTGCAGTATCTTGAGCCTTGTTGGGATTTTTTAAGCAATCTTGGAAGAGATGTTCCTTTCCACAATCACTGCAATATCCTTCCCAGGTCCTAAGAGGTGGTGGGTTGTACGTCCGAGTGCATTCTCTGATAAAATGGTCTCCTCCGCATCTATAACACAGTCCTCTTGGCACAGGTGGTCTGATGGGTGGTCTTACCGGTGCTTTTGCTTTAGGTGCGGCGTACATTAATGTCACCACTTCTGGTCCATAGGTATAGTCATATCCTTCGTATCCATAGTGTTGTGGATCATACACTTGCTTGTACTCCATTATACTAGCATCATAGGAATAGTACTCCCCTTGGGATTGCTCATATCTTGGGATCCTTGACTATACACTGGCTATTGGATGCTGGCACTATGACCCTTTCTAAGTTTTCCTCTGGTTGGGTATACTTGACAGGTACCACATGTTGTGGGAGTGGTGGTTGTGGTCCTAATACTGGTTGAGGGTTTCCATATTGCACTTGGTCATATGGTCTAGGTGCTCCTGGTGGTGTTCGGTAGGGATTGTACCTAGGCATTTCTCTGCCTGGCTCTCTAGGTGGATATCCATATGGCCGATAATGAGGTGGTTGTAGAGGCCGTGTCTGCCTATTGAATGGGCAATATCCGTGGTGTAATTGGTGTATTTTTGTTCTATGTGGCAATACAATGCGGTTCCTTGATGGGGTTGCCTATTGTAAGGGTATGTTTGAGGTATGTATGTTCCTCCTCGAACACACATGTGAGTGGGGTGATCACCTCCACATGAGCTACATCTCAACAACATGGGTACTCTTAGGGTTGGGTGTTGATAATTTCTCTGTCCTTGGACTCCCAATTTCTTCGCTACCAGCTCTGCTAATTCTTCCACATTACTAGAATTAGATGTTACTGTGCTTCTAGTGTCTTCTGACTTAGTAGGGTTGGTTGTACTTTTGAGATCATCCGCTAGGTTGTCCTCTAAGTCGATACATTCTTGCAGAAATTCATTCAATGTCTGTAGTCTCTTCACATAGACTAATGTTCTTAAAGTTCCATTCGTTAATCCGTCTAAGAATAAGGAGATCAGTTTTTGTTGTGTTGGTCTTTCTGCTATAGGACATCTATCCACATACTGATCGAATCTTTGGGCAGGTATTTTCACGGTTTCATTAGGGTTCTGTTTAAAACTATGGATTAAAGACGATGAATTGTGTTTAATCCCTCCCTTAGTGAACTCTCCTATGAATTCTTGACAGAATTGTTCCATATTTCCAAATTGATTGGGATCTAAAGGTTGGAACCACGTCAGAGCTATTCCTGTGAGGATGAGTCCAAAGGACTCATACTGCACAAAGAAATCATCCACTTGTTCAGCTCTTAAAACTTGTTTAAATTCAGCAATGTGGTCGTAAGGTTCTCCCAATCCATCATAATGGTTTCTCATACATTTGGCTATCTGAATAGGTCTTAATCTTCTTACGGGCTCAGGCTATCTGGGCATTACTAGGAATGTGGGGATGGCTGGTCTAATTGGGGGTATTCTAGGTTGCACTCCTAAGGGTGGTCTTAGTCTCACAGGTGGTCGGTGTTGGTTGCCTATTCCAGGGTGTGTCTAGTTATGTGCTTGCATTCCAGGCATTGTAAATTGTACATGTGTTCTATTTGGAGCACTCTGATGGCTTGTTTGTCCCGACATAGTATGTTTCGTCTCTTGTTGTGTCCCAAAAGGATTCTAAGAGGTAGTTGCCTGCTCTCGTTGGGGAAATACAAGCAAGCCCATATACTTCAATCGAGCTCTATCTAAGGCATCGACAAGCCAGTAACTTCTTTGGTTCTTATCTAGGTAGGTCACTCGAGACTCGTCTTCAGGATCTTTTAACTCATAAAAGGTCATAGGACTCTCCTCATGTCCACGTGCAGGTGAATCAGTTTGTAACAATAAATCTACTGCATGGATCAAATAGACCTCCAATAAGTAGTCATCTTGAGGTATCAAATCCCCTCTCAAGATTCGTGTCACTACTGACTTGCCTCTAGGGGCAGTCACTAACTCTTCAAGGTCCGGTCTTCCTGAATGTTCTTGTCCTTCCAATTCTCCTCTCTCATTGATCAATTCTAGGTGTTCTGTCACCACATAGATGTGACCCAACTTATCCATATATACTCCTCCTTCATACTTGAAAGCTGGTCTGGGCACAATTGTGGCATTGGTGGAGGTCACCATCCTAGCAACTGATCTATTTAACTTGTCCAGGAAGATCGGAATCTCCTAGGCATTCGTAGACACATATTGCAAGGAGGTGCGGTACTCCCCTTCTACTGTAGACATGAAGTTTCTTCCGGGAACATGACCTTGCATGTCTTCTAAAGCCATGGATATCTCCTCCTCCGAATCACTAGAAGTGTCGAAATAGGTAGAACGGTGACTGACCTGAGCGGTGCTTCCTACTGATGATATGACACTTCTCCAGCTACTTAGAACTCTTCCTGACCTCAAGTTCATTCACCCTCCTAGGGCTCTCTTGACCTCCAAAACTCTCCCTAAGTGGCTCCTCCAATGCTTCAAATTCACCCTTGAAAATGCTCAAAGTGTTCTAGACGATACCACTTTGGTGATACTGAACTAGGCGATACCAGGTTGTCGACGATACGATACCACTTCAGGACACGATATGATACTAGTATTTGTCATGATACGATACCAAGTATGCTCACGATACGATACTTGGGGAATTCACGATACGATACCAGAAGACTAGACGATACGATACTACGGGCAACAAGTGATACGATACCATCCGATGTGACGATACGATACTACTGTATGGCACGATACGATACTAGAACTCTCACGATACGATACCACTTTTTGGGCGATATGATACAAGGCTTTTTCACGATACGATACCAGAAAGGTCGCGATACGATACTTGAAAATGAGACGATACGATATCGCTAGATCAACGATACGATACCAGAAAGGTCGCGATACGATACTGGAAAGTGAGGCGATACGATACTGCTAGGTCAACGATACGATATTGTGACCAAGACGATACGATACCAAAGTGGACCACGATACGATACCACTTGGCAAATCGCGATACCAACTAGGCGATACGATACCAAAAAACGGTATCACGATACCACGGCTGGTAACCGGCGATATGATACTTCGGCGAGTATCGTGATACAAGGGAATTTTTGGTATCGGGATACCAAAAACTCAACCGATCGCGATACTGCAGCCAAATCACTTCCAAATTCAAAAATGTTTTCACCCCCTGACTCTTTTCTCACCCCTCTTCACTCCTTAACCTCTATTTTACAAAAAAAATATTCCTCCAACCACTCTGTCCCACCCCGCGATACCATCCGGGCCTTTAATCACGTGTAAGTGCAATTTTTAAAAGTTTTTTGAGATTGAGATTTGAATGTAGCTTACCTCAAGGTTGTTATGCTTAGGTTTTTGAGTTCACCTAGGTAAGTTTGGGGCTCTGTTTGCACGATCTCAACCCGGCGATACTAGTCGCTACTCTCAAACGAGACCACACTGAAGTATGTATCAAATGAACTTCTATTTTTGGCTTTTATAGTTTTTGATGACTGAAGCCTACACTACACTACTTTGATAATTTTTTTGAGACTTTTTCTTGATAATTGTGACTTACTCCTACTCCACCTCTCTTCCTAGCCTAACCCTAACTCTTTCTCCTCTCTATCTCTCCAAACCCTAAACCTAAAAACTCATTACACACACCTCTGGGATGTGAAGTAACAAGTGTTGAAGCGTCGGACTACTTGCCACTGAATGAATTCACTCCTACAAATATGATTTTGTCACTTTGGAGCTATAACCATCACGAAGGCACCTTGGTCGAGTGTGTTCCCCGGCAATAGTGCCAAAAACCTGTGTTCCTAAGTCACAAAGCCTTAGGGACTTGTGCCGAGGAGACTAAATCTCGCTTGCCACACAAGTGCATATAGTGGGGAATTGACACACGCTTATTTGTCAATCCGACAAACTGACCTAACCAAACGTATGAGGATGTGTGCACATGTGATGGAAAATGGAGTGGTTTAGCTAGCATGCATGAGAAAAGACTAACCTACCTCTCTAACTCACTTGACTACTGAAAGTGCTTGCCGCCATACCACTCACAGCAGTTTTCACTAAATCAAGGATTTCTCCCAGTTTAGAACTCCGAATATGAGTAATAGAAGGTTCATTTAGAAGCTCTCGATGAGATGCTTCTACTGGAGGTAGTTTCACTCGATTCTGACAACCATGCTTCAAGTTATGACTGAAATAGTGAATGGCGGGAAACACATACAGTCACTTCACAACTCGTGCTTGCTCACACACACACTACAGCAGCTCAAAAATGATGGGGAGGGGTAGGCAACAGTCCTACACAACGCATTCCAAGCTTCACACACACACAAGTGATCATAGAGAAGATGAAAATCTGCAAGAAAGAAGCAAATTTGAAATTCTCAATATCTCCTTCTTCAAAATGGCAAAAAGTCTCTACCAAGAGCCACCAAGTGACTTATATACATGTGCCCTAAAAATGGTCCTTTCACACAAGTGACCGGCACTTTATTGACTAATCTCTATTCTCCTACTATTTTATAAGGGATATATTACAATGATTTGGGATTATGCATCTAGAGGACTCTTCTAGTGCATTTACATAGCTTGAGGGAATTTCCTAAGACTTTGAAGAAGAAAAATATGCCCATTTATTTTGAAAAATTTGGGGCTCCTCTTTTATGCCTCTTTGCTCTACAACATGGGGCAATGGAATTTACACTTCCAGTAGAGTCTACTACTAGCCCAATGACATTGATGGGAGTAATCTTTGGCCCATTGTTTGGGTTACTAGGAAAATCTTGTAGAAGATGCTCCTTCCCACAATCTTGACAAAAACATTGAACTGTCACTGATTCGAGTTGCATGGATGCACATATAGGGCAATCACAAATGAATTGATCTCCCTGGCATCTATAGCATGGTCATGTAGGAGCTAGGGTCTGATCTTTCTAGGTTGGGGCCTAGAGTTAGGGTTTGTGTAAATGACATTAACGTATTCTGGCTCCCAACTAGGTTTGCTAGGATTTTTGTAAGGGTAGATCTATTATGCTTAGGTGACTCCATATAGTAAGTTGGTGGACTATCCATGTGAGCCGAGTCAAAACTGTAATTATTTGGTCACTTTAAAAAATCAAGGGTGATGCTTGCACTAAGGCTCTATTCAATTTTTCTTCAGGAGTTGCATACTTCACTGGGATCACATTGGTTGGAGATGGAGGTTGTTGAACTAACAGCGGTTGAGGCATTTGTTGAGCTTGATAGGGTGGTTGCTAGGGTTGTTGGGGCCTAACATACTATTGTGGTGGGTACTAATTCTGGTATCTCCCCTGTTGTGATATGGCTGTGGATAATTTTGCCTAACCACTTGCTTATTATATGGGCAATCTTGTGCGGTGTGGTTATTATACCTTCTTTTTATGGTGCAATATTGGTTGTTCAGGTTCACTTGGGGTTAAACCATGATTGGTCACACATTAGCCATATGATCTCCTCCACATGTATAGCATCATTTCACTGGGGAAAATCTAGGTGTCTGCTTGCTAGAGACTCCTAACTTCTGAGTTACCTTGTCTGCAAGTTCCTCAATAAATGTAGATGGTTTGGAAGTGAGGCTAGTAGATCTATCTGCATCTTTATAGATTTTTGAAAGCTCTAATTCCTCCCCTAGATTATCCTCAATATCTATGCACATGCATACACATTGTTCCATGGATCTAGGGTCCTTCAAGTACACATAAGATTGCAACTTGGTACTTAGCGAAACGTCTAGGAATAAAGCCACTTGTTTAGCTCGTGTACATAGCTCTGGCATAGGGCATCTCTCTAGGTATTGTCTAAATCTTCTTCCTGCTAGTCTAACTATTTCTTCGGGTTTTTAATTGAAGCTATGTATTAGCGATAAGTATTGTCTGATGCCACTTTTGGAGAATTCAATAATGAATGCTTCTAGAAACTGGTCTATATTCCTAAACTAACCTTGGTGTAGTGTTTGAAATCATGTCAAGGCAATGTTCTTGAGAGTTAGATCGAAGGCATTGTATTGATTGAACAGGTCCTCGACTTGTTCAACTCTCAATACTTATCTAAACTCTGTTACATGATCATATGGATATCTAGTGCCATCGAAGTAATTCTTCATGGATTTGATCAATTGACTATGCCTCAAGATTCTGGGGTGTTCTCTAGGCCTTGGCAAGGGAAACTCATCCTTGCCTCTTTGATGTGAATTTTTTTGTCTCTCCTGATCTATTCTTTCTACATCTATTCCTGACCGCTCTCTTCCTAAGGGGTTTGCAAAGCTCACTTCAAGTCTCTGTCTAGCTCTTTCCCTCTAGGTTTCATGAGTCTGGGATGATCCTACTCCTTGCTGCCCATGGGAAACATTAGATCTTGGAGTAGGGAAAATCAATTCACCCTTCCAATTGTATGCATGCCTACCATGCTCTGTTACCAAGAACATTCTCTCATACATGTTATGTAGGTAGACAACTTTGCCTGGTATCTGTGGATCTTTGAACTCGTAGATGGTGACTTGGCCTATTTCACTAAGTTGACCTGGCCTGAATCTCTTGAAGCTTCCTCTGTTTCTCTATTCAAGATTCTATGTTTCTGTTGTCTTGGGGAACCCACTTTGGAGTAATCACTCTTGTCAAGACATACTTGTCTCAAGGAGTCTTGGGTTCTTGTCCTAGGTCTCCTTGCTCTAGAACTCCTATCTCATTCTCAGGGATGACATTTCCGAACTCATCTGTCATGGTTCGTAAGCTAGTAACCACATAATGGTTCCTTGTTTATCAATATGCAAACCCTCTTCAAATTTAACCACTAGGTGTTCAAGTTCGAAGAGTTGATCAGGATTTTTGACTTGGATAATTGATCGTCTCAGACCATCCTCATAGATGTGTGTACCTAATCGGTTGGTCCTAATATACTCCAACTACATCTTATAGGGACCTTTTGGTGTCTATAAATAGGTTGTGCTGGCACTACCTACCGGTCATTCCATGTTAAAAGACATCTCTGAATCACTCATTTTTTAATTGAGTATGTAGGGATAATCACTAAGTTGTTGGGCCCATGACCTAGATGTATGGTTGAGACTAGCCTCAGATGATCTAATACTTTGTCGGTCTCTCCCTAGGTGTCTTCATGATCTAAGGTTCATATGCCCTGCTAAATAGCCCAATGACCCCTTTACAACCATTTTGTTGATTCCTTGATATCAATCACTTGTTCCTTTTAATTTCTTTAAGATGTATTTCCTTGTCTTTAGTTAATCATTGTCAGGAGCACTTAGGTTTGTCATAATATCTCTCTCTCCCACACACACATAAGTGGAATGAGGGAAATGAGGTGGGGAAGGAAATATGACCAAAAACTAAAAATTCTGCGAAGATGGAGATGGAGGTGGGAGACTGTGAGGATGATGATGAAGAAAGTAAGAAAAATTAATGAAAATTAAGGAAATTACATATGATTCCAACATCACAACTCTATGTCTTACCATCACATGCTCGTCCTCAAAGCTCTCTCCCCGGCAACAGCGCCAAATTTAGTGTCTCTCTAACACAATCGTGAGTACCAACGTGAGGAGATCCACCTCATAAATATCAATCCGTAGAGAGGTGAGGATTGGTATGGTGACCATGAGCAAGTGAAGGCACAAGTGCATGAGTGAGAAGCACACTAACATGCACACACATACACACACGCAGGAATACTGGAGTGCTTTCAATTATCAAAGATCTCTTTTATAAAAGCTCTAATCTCAAACAAGCTAACCTCACAAATGAACTCTCTAGCTCTTTTTATAGTTTTTGACTAGCTTTGATCATGTCTAGCCTAGTTAAAAATTAGGTTCCAGGGCTTATTTGAAGGCTCAAATAGAGTCTAAAATTTATGAAAATTAATACATAGGTACTTCTAATATTGTTCAAGCTCTAGGACTCCTCGGCTTGAACAAAATGGAGTCTAATCTACCAAAAATGGTATTTACAATGTTGGTATAGTGATGCAAATCACTTTTGATTGAAAATAAGTTATGAAAAAAATGATTAGGCCTATTCTTTGTCAGATCTGCATAATGTTTCCTTCTCCTTGCTTCTTTTAACTCCTTTATTAGGCCTTCTTTTCTGTGGACACTTGCAACAAAGACATCTTTTAGGTCATCGTATTTTGCAAAATGATCCCAAGGATATTCAATTAACCATTTAACTACATCACTAGCTAAGGTAGCTTGGAATACCTATTGTTTATGATCATCATCATGCACTACTCTATTGTTATATGCATACTGATTTTTAAAAGTCCGAACATATATATCAGGATCTTCTTCCGATCGACAATAGAAATGGTGTAATGTAACCCTGGAAGTGGACTTCTAATCCACATCATCTTGCGAGAATCCTCTTCGCTAGTGGTGATAGAGTCTCAAGTAAAATCTTCCAATTTTTTGGGTCGAGCGATAAGTATCGGTGTTACTGTAAGCTCTAGCTGGGGTCCGCTGCCATTGCTTTGGCCTAGGTCCGTAGGGCACTTTTCTTCCTATTGCTGGATCTGCTGGCTGGCTTTGCTACATTCCCCTTTCCAAAAAGCTTTAGCTAATTTTTGGTTCTTCCACTCAGATATCTAGTCATCCAAGATTGACTGCAGCAAGACACCATTTTTCACCCAAAGCAGTAATTCTCCTAGGATTCATACTGATTCCGTAATTGAAATCTTCTAAGCATAGAGTTCCTAAGGTCTTCTTGATAAGTTCATCTAAATATTCATGGCATCGATCACTACGTAAATATTCTTTACTACTCCACAACGGCATCAATTTAAGAAGAGCACCATCCGAAGGTGGTCACCAATTTGTTTTGGTGTTGTGATGTTGGGTTAACATACAACACCTCCAAAGGAAGGGATTATGGAACGAGGATTATGATTACAACACCGTAACCATAACATGTGTTTTTATTCCTTTAAATTATCGTTGCACACTTAATATGATTAAGTTTCATTGACACGATTTAGACTATAGCCAATACACCATAAGATTCAAGATATTTCAAAAGATTAACAGACTTCGGTAATACAAGATAGTCCATAAATGATACCGTAATTCGGTACACAACAACATACAATGCACTGTAAACATCGCATATATATATCTATGTTCCACCTTGAGGCTTACTTTCACAATATAGAAAATTCTGTAACACAGATAGTTCCATAAGATCGTCTTCACTTTTTTGTAATTCCTGACTCACCGTCTTCTCTTCTTCTCTCTCCATTTCGCGCTACTATGTAACATTGCTATATAACACTATTCTGAACTTCAATATCTAAAAGATACTGCACTCCAAAAGTAACTCTTCGGATCTCAAAAATAAATCCCTTCTTCTATTACAAAGAAATATCAATTTACAAAATATGAGTCAATCCGTTCCGGATGCTAACAAATTTGTTTTTTAATCTTTGGATAATTTGTTCGTCATAAGTGATCGTAAAGATATGATCCAAAAACGCAAACATTTTGAAGTTCCAACTTTGAGATTATAGAACCTAGATGTTTGCACTCATTTATTGATTAAATTTCAATGACAAACACGAAAGATCTCTCTCTAAACAAAATTATGAACAAGAAATTATAAAGGCGTTCAAAATGATTGATTGCAAGCTAGTGATACACCTATGGATATGAGCACAAAGTTATCTATGGAGCATACATTATCACCTGTAGGCATGAAAGAACATGAATTGGTGGGCAATCTTATCCACTTGTGCAATAACACACCTTATAACAATTTTCATAATTGGTTCTTTGAGCAAATTTTCAAATAAAACTTGAGAGAATCATTGGAAACTTAAAATGTGAGTTCTAAAGTATATCAAATTCAGTCTAACTTTTGGTAGCATCATTCATATGTTAGGCACCTTTTTAGCACAATATCTTGGAGTTTATGCGTAATGTTGCTCTCTTGGATCTAGGCACTTCTCTCATATAAATAAGTAGTAGCCTACACTTGTGTTGTCTTCAATAAAAAAAAAAAAAAAAGTAAAAATTAGCTTCGTTTTGTGATTGAGAGATAATATAGTTGATGAAGATTCTTTGGCATGTTGACGTGCATAACAGCTAGATATTCATTTGGGCATAAAACATACCTAGTTCTAGTATGACTATGTGTGATTTATAAGAGGACATGATTTCGAAGCTAGTTCACTTTCCACCTAATCAAGATTTTGTAGAAATCTTCAATAGGGCATTGTCAAAGGATCAAATCTACTCTCCTATTGGTAGCCTTAACATTTGTCCAAGAAGTTAACATGGTTTTTTTCACAACTCTATAATGGATGTCACCAACGATAGGAACGTAATGATATTCCCACATCCTTGATTCCAGTGACATTAACCTCAGCCCACTTATTCAATTAGAAGTTTCCTCTCTTGCCCATCTTATGAACATATCATTACTTGTGTGGTCTCTCTTTTTCATGATGATATATTCAATCCATAATATATGTTCATGTCATCATGTTCATTAAAGGCCAAAGCTTAACCAAAATGCTAGAAACGTTGTTATATTGAACTACATTATTGCAATAAAAGTCTTATAAGAAACCACATGTCGGATCTTTGTAGCTACCAAAAACTCCAAACCCACATAGCACCAACAATGATGTTTCATGGTTTCATATAAGGGATGTCTTAGGCTAAACACATTATACACAAATAACAATATGTCGTACATAATATAATAGAAAGGAATATCTTCTCAAACTAAGCCTTATCACAAGTCAAGGTGATTATAACCATTTTCAAGGGATAAGACTCATCTTCGAAACTATGAAAAGATTCAAAACTTTCATAAAAACAAACTTCGCCCATCCAACAATATGATGATTTCTAGGTGTATCATGGACTACTTTCACTCACTAGCCTGGTATTCATCCTGTGTCATAATTCACCTCCTGACTGCTCAAAGATCGAGTGGCCCTGTATTCTTCTGGCAATTTAAAATCTAGGGCTCAGAATTTGGGGATGTTTGTATCCTTTACAATCATTGGGAAGGAACCACTAAGATGAAGCTCGCCGACACCTTTAAATTTTCATTATGAAGCTCTTCATGTATTCCCTTTAAGCGAATGTCCTGCATGCTGTTGGTGC
This sequence comes from Ceratopteris richardii, assembly GCA_020310875.1. Lineage (NCBI taxonomy): Eukaryota > Viridiplantae > Streptophyta > Polypodiopsida > Polypodiales > Pteridaceae > Ceratopteris > Ceratopteris richardii. The sequence goes on along the minus strand of CM035416.1, from coordinate 130,158,125 downwards.
AAGACAATCAACAATTGAAGGTCTTTAAGTCCGCAGAGACGTCATCAAAAATTTCTTTAAAAAGGTCACCGGAAGGTCACCGGAACAGTACCGGAACAGTATCGGAAACTCACAGTAAAGTCATCGGAATGTTACCGGAATTGATCAATTTTACAGTTTTCAGTTTATGAAGAGTTGGAAGATAAAAGGAGGAAGAAAAGAACAAATTTTGGAGCATGGAAGAAAACCGGAAAAAGGATGTACACATATGTACAGTAGTATAGTCAAAGTTGTAAGCTTGTACAAATTTATCTATAAATACCTGAGAAAGTGTCGGGGCAGTATGAGAAAAAGAATGAGAGGCATAGATGATAGAATGAGAGACAATGAGAGAGAATGAGAAGTTAGATGTCATGAGACATATGAAAAGTTAGTTGAGTTTTCCTCTCATCACTCAACTGTAACTTTCTGAGTAATCGAAGAAATATTGCGCCGAAATTTCTGTGTGTTCTTCATCTGTGATAGATGATTTGTGAAATCCTTTTGAGGATATCTAAGTCTATAGTTAATCAATCTATAGCTTAAGTTTCAGAGTTTAATTGTAAACAGAAACCAAGAATTGTCAGCAGGAACATTCATATGTGTTGAGTGTTCAAAGTTTACTGAAACAGGCGCATTTCCAGTGATCTATGTTTTGATCATTTCTCAGTGCATACTTTAAAGTTTTGCATGAGTGAGGGCTTAATCTTTAAGTTAGAAGATAAGCTACTCGTAACCAGAAGCATTTGCTTAAACGGGTTCTATTCAAGGAGAACCAAGTCTTAGAAGTTGCAGGTGTAAAATAGACTGTTCAGAATGACAGTTTCAGACATAGGTAACTTGTGAAGGTGATTTCTCAAGTTATACTAAACCTTTTGAAGAACTTTAACTTGAAGGAGGTGCGCAATCTCTAGGCGACACTCCATACAAAGTTTCATAAAAACCTTTACGTGTTTGATAGATTAATTTGAAGAAATTGTGCAGCAGACTTTTTGTGTTGAGAAGTTTTTGACTTACTCTTGGTATAGAGGTGCTCTAATCACAAGAGTAGGTTATTCTTTTGGAGATTAACACTCTCCATCAGTGGTATCAGAGCAGGAGACATCAAAATCAAAGAAAGGAGGATCCCGATTGCTGCGGTTACAAAGAATTCAACAACTGAAGAACTAAAAGGTGAAAGCTTGAAGGCAAAACCTGAGGAAGATATCAAGAAAGACAAACGGAGTCTAATTTGAAGCAAAGGTACATATATTATTCATAAAGGTTGAAGATTTCAATACACAGGAAGACACAAGATGGGAGATTCTCTGCAGATAGAGAAACTGGATAGGGAAAACTGTCCTGCGTGGTCAATGAGGATGGAAGCTCATCTTATGAGCGAAGATTTGATAGCTTATATCACAGGAGAAGAAGAAAAGCCACAGTTCAGAGATCCTAGTGTTCCGACTAGGGAAGAGTTAGCAGATTTGAAAAACTGGATGAAGAAAGATGCTCAAGCTAGGAGCATTATCTATATGGCAATCAATGATTACTTGTTACCTCATATTCGAGGTCTTGAAAGTGCAACTGACATTTGGAATGCGTTGGAGGAGCATTTCCAGAATACTACTAAGTCAAGGAAGGCATCCTTATGGGCAGAGTTTACAACTTTCAAGAAGAAGGCTTCTCAGTCCATTTCAGACTATGTGACAAGGATGAAAGACATTGCAGATGCATTAGGAGCTGTTGATGAAGACATTGAGGAGGATAAATTGGTAAGGCAAATTCTTACAGGCTTAAGAGGTGATGACAAATGGAAGCCGTTTATTTTGTCTACAGAGTTATCACTTGATCATTTCACTCCAGATTTAAATCAGTTGCTAGGTCATATGCTAACATTTGAGAATGATGTTAAAGGAGATGGTGATAAGAGTGCAGGTCATGCAATGTATTCAAAAGATAAAAAGAAGAATAGCAAAGGAAAGCAACAAGCAAATGAAGATGAAGGAACAACTAGCCAAGCCAACTTCCTAAGAGGAAGAGGAGGTGGCAAAGGTAGAGGAAGAGGCAGAAACAACAAAGATGGAGGCAAAGCCTGCTGGATTTGTGGTAAGACAAATCATTTAGCTAATGATTGTTGGTACAATACTCAAAGTAATAATGGATATAGTCAAAGTTACAATGCAAGAGGAAGAGGTGGCAGAAATCAAAGAGGAAATTTCAGAGGCAGAGGTGGTAGGAGTTACTTTGGAAGAAATGCAGGTAGAGGATTCCAAAGTCAACAATATAACAATACCTACTACAATTACGCTTCAGAACAGAAGGAGGATTCAACATTGATATTGAATGCTACTTGTGAAAGGCAGAGTGAAGATCAAAGAGTCTTCTACATTGACTCAGGATGTAGCAATCACCTGAGTGGAAACATATCATTGATGACTGATTTGGAGAATAAAGTTTCTAATCATGTTGTTCAAACAGGTGACAACACAAAGCATAAAGTGAAGTCGATTGGATCAGTGAAAGCTAAAGACGGTAGTGCCTTATTGGGTAAGGTTCTGTATGTTCCTACAATTCCTAAGAATTTGATAAGTGTAGGACAAATTGTTGAAAAGGGATATGAAGTAAGATTCACTAATGAAGGAGTATACGTGGAAGATCCCAGTCAAGGGTATAAACAGATAGTTTCAGGAAAGAAAGAAGGAAGACTGTTTACACTAAAGATTCAAGGCAACATTGGTCAGGCCATGTTTACATATGCAGGACATAAAATTTCTGAGTTAGATCTTTGGCACAAGAGGCTTGGACATTTCAATGAAAGAGGTATTAAAGATATGATTAACAATGGTTCAGTGCTTGGATTGCCTAATGTTGCAGGTCAACATATGACATACAAATGTGAGGCATGTCAATTAGGTAAAGCTCATAAGAATTCTTACTCCAAGCATGGTTTTATGTACTCAGAGAAGCTTGAGTTGGTACACACAGATGTGTGGGGACCATCAAAGGATTTCAGTATAAATGGATCAAGATATTATGTGATTTATGTTGATGATGCTACTAGATGGATCACTATCTATGTGATCAAGGATAAGTCAGAAGTATTCAATACATTCAAACATTATCATGCATATGCAGAAAGAACTACAGGTCATAAACTGAAGAGACTAAGATCAGATGGAGGGGGAGAGTATTTCTCCAACGAATTCAGTGATTACTTATGGAATGCAGGTATAAAAAGGGAAGTTACTTGCAGGTACTCTCCTCAACAAAATGGTGTAGCAGAAAGAAGGAATAGGACTCTTGTTGAGTTTGCAAGGTCCATGATGAATGAGAAAAATTGCCCTAATTATTTGTGGGCTGAAGCTGTAAATACAGCTACTTATTTGGTCAATAGGTTACCATGTAAAGCCTTGCAGGGTATGACACCATATGAAGCTTGGTGGGGTAAAAGACCTACTCTAGATCATTGCAGAGTATTTGGATGTGTGGCATATGCATATGTGCCATCACAATTAAGACACAAATTGGAACCTAAAGCTGAAAAATATGTTTTCATTGGTTATGATGACAGACAGTTGGGATACAGGTTGTGGAATCCATCCACAAAACATTTTCTGGTGTCGAAAGATGTTACGTTTGATGAGCAAAGTTCTTGGTATGCAGGAACAGTTAATAACAATACAGGTGATGAAGAAGAAGTGAGTCAAAAGAAAGGTAAATCAAAGGTTCAAATAATTGATGAAGAAGAAAATTATGAAGAGCAGGAAGAAGTTGAACAGAGGCCAAGATTTGATCCTGAGTGTGAAGAACCAGAAACCTCAAGGACTGGAGAACTCAGAAGGTCATCAAGAAATAGATGGCAACCTACAAGGTATAGTTATGATACTTCATTTTTGGCTACGAAAGATTATGCTTACATAGTGAAAGCAGATGAAGACCCTTCTACATATGAAGAGGCAAAAGGTAAGGAAAAATGGGAGAAAGCTATGCAAGAAGAACATGATGCATTGGTGGAAAATCAAACATGGGATTTAGTTCCTAAACCAAATAGCCAGAAGATTATTGGATGCAAGTGGGTCTACAAGACAAAAAGATTTGCAGATGGAAGTGTGTCTAGATACAAAGCTAGACTTGTTGTTAAAGGGTTTGCTCAAACATATGGAGTTGATTATGATGAGACTTATAGTCCAGTGGCAAAGATGACAACCATCAGAACACTCATAGCTGTTGCTGCGTGTAAAGGTTGGAAGTTATGTCAGTTAGATGTGAAAAATGCTTTTCTGAATGGTTATATTTCAGATGATGTGTTCATGGAGCAACCTCAAGGGTTCAGAGATAAAAGGTATCCAGATCATGTGTGCAAGCTCAAGAGAGCTTTGTATGGCTTGAAGCAGGCTCCAAGAGCGTGGAATTATAGACTTGTAAAGTTCTTAAAAGAACTTGGTTTTCAGGTGTCTGAAGCAGATAGTAGTCTGCTTATAAAAGCAAGTGATAATGGTTTCATATACATGTGCATATATGTTGATGATATAATCCTTACAGGAACAGATGAGTCAGGTATACAAAGACTCAAGAAGCAAATGGAAAAGGAGTTCAAGATAAGTGACTTGTGTTGAGGTACATTAAGGGTACACTCAAAGAAGGTTTGTATTATGGTTTTACATCAGATACAAATATCAAAATATACAGTGATGCAGATTAGGCAGGTAATCCAGATGACAGAAGGTCAACCTATGGATACATGTGTTATGTGGGAGATAAGCTAATCTCATGGTGTTCCAAGAAGCAACATACAGTTGCTTTGTCTTCTACCGAAGCTGAGTACAAAGGCATGGTCGAAGCCGCAAAGGAAGTGATTTGACTAAAGACTTTAATGAAGAATTTTGACACTATACAGAGGACACCAATTATATTTGGAGATAATATGAGTTCATTATATTTAGCTGCTAATCCTGTTTTTCATGCCAGGACTAAACACATTGAGATTCAGTATCACTTTCTAAGAGAGAAGGTGATGGATAAAGAGATTGAAGTAATCCATACTTCAACAAAAGATCAGATAGCTGATATGCTTACAAAAAGTTTGGATGGACCAAAGTTACAAAAGTTTAAAGATATGGCAGGAATAAAGAAGACAGAGAAAACCTCAATTGATGATTGAGGGGGAGCTGTTGGTGCAAGACAATCAACAATTGAAGGTCTTTAAGTCCGCAGAGACGTCATCAAAAATTTCTTTAAAAAGGTCACCGGAAGGTCACCGGAACAGTACCGGAACAGTACCGGAAACTCATAGTAAAGTCATCGGAATGTTACCGGAATTGATCAATTTTACAGTTTTCAGTTTATGAAGAGTTGGAAGATAAAAGGAGGAAGAAAAGAACAAATTTTGGAGCATGGAAGAAAACCGGAAAAAGGATGTACACATATGTACAGTAGTATAGTCAAAGTTGTAAGCTTGTACAAATTTATCTATAAATACCTGAGAAAGTGTCGGGGCAGTATGAAAAAAAGAATGAGAGGCATAGATGATAGAATGAGAGACAATGAGAGAGAATGAGAAGTTAGATGTCATGAGACATATGAAAAGTTAGTTGAGTTTTCCTCTCATCACTCAACTGTAACTTTCTGAGTAATCGAAGAAATATTGCGCCGAAATTTCTGTGTGTTCTTCATCTGTGATAGATGATTTGTGAAATCCTTTTGAGGATATCTAAGTCTATAGTTAATCAATCTATAGCTTAAGTTTCAGAGTTTAATTGTAAACAGAAACCAAGAATTGTCAGCAGGAACATTCATATGTGTTGAGTGTTCAAAGTTTACTGAAACAGGCGCATTTCCAGTGATCTATGTTTTGATCATTTCTCAGTGCATACTTTAAAGTTTTGCATGAGTGAGGGCTTAATCTTTAAGTTAGAAGATAAGCTACTCGTAACCAGAAGCATTTGCTTAAACGGGTTCTATTCAAGGAGAACCAAGTCTTAGAAGTTGCAGGTGTAAAATAGACTGTTCAGAATGACAGTTTCAGACATAGGTAACTTGTGAAGGTGATTTCTCAAGTTATACTAAACCTTTTGAAGAACTTTAACTTGAAGGAGGTGCGCAATCTCTAGGCGACACTCCATACAAAGTTTCATAAAAACCTTTACGTGTTTGATAGATTAATTTGAAGAAATTGTGCAGCAGACTTTTTGTGTTGAGAAGTTTTTGACTTACTCTTGGTATAGAGGTGCTCTAATCACAAGAGTAGGTTATTCTTTTGGAGATTAACACTCTCCATCACATGCTTCACTCTACTTCCCAAAAGAATCAGAACTCTAGTATAAGACATGTGAATGCATACAGGATTTGTTTCACAGTGTGTTTTGATAGGAGGAATCATCAGAATATTGAAATCATCTATGTAGATAAGATTATTTTCAACCTTGTGCGAGCAGTGGATTTGTATCAGAGTGGAAATCATATTGCTGCAGCTAGTGGTCTCTTTGGTTGCCTCCTCAGTCAAGGTTCTTTATAAGCGCTTTTAACTCGGTGGTAGAGTAGCGCCATGGTGAAATAAACCTGCCTTCTTAGTAATCCTGCAATTAAGAAGTTCATCGATGATATGTTTCTATAGCATTTTTCACATGCTTATCTAAACAAGTTGCCTGGAAGGACAGGGAAAGGATCCTGATTTATAGATACACTAATGAGAGAAGTCAGTAAAAAGCTCATTACAAAATGGGGATACATCTCTATTCATACTAAACTTTATTTCTAGCAAAGTAAAGTGCACTGACAATGGATATATTGCAAGGAAAGAAACCACGATGATGCAGCTTTGATAAAAGCAGCTTTTGCTCATACAAGACCTGGAACTATAGCTGTGAAAAAGAATATGAGGCAGCAAATGTTACAACAAGTTCTCAGGAAAGACTTTTTTTAGGAAGTCTTGGAACCTTTGTGAGTAAAGCTCTGGATCAACGGCAGAGATGGAAACAGAGTCAAACTGCAAGGATTTGTAGGCATGTTCTAGCTTCTTCAGAGTATTGTATTCTTGCAAGATGTCAATAATTCCTAGGCAGATAACCACATCATATGTTTCACTAAAAGTGTCATCATCCACATTCTGATCAGTTCTCATTTGAGGCCTCCGATCAGCTCTTGCTGGCATGTTCACTCCCAACTGAATCCTCAGTCTGATACAAACATACAAAAGAGATTGATTGTTAAGATTTTTTAAAGAGACTGACATTGAAATCCATAATGCACAAAAGGACCATTTACATAAATATAAATTTCTTTGAAATGGTTTTCATTGTTTGATATTCATGACCATGCTTCTTTAATACAGGATAGATTTTGCTTGTCCTGCCCTGGGATAGGGTCTTCTGCTTCAAGTGCAGAAGCTTCGGTTATTCTTATAAACCACAACCTTGAAATAACCAGAGATGTTCGTTCAAATCTTGATTGAAGCCCGGTAACCAAATGAAGATATTACCAGTACAATTGGGCCAGCAGCAGACCAGTACGATTGGGCCAGCACCAGACAATCTATCGAAAATGGCAAGAATCTGATTAAATCTGAATAATTATAATCACCTTGTAGTCCCAGCAAGCAGGTCTACTTGTTCATCTCCTGCAATTGCTGCTCTCAGAGAGCTTCCACGTATGTGTGAACCCTGGGTACCATCACTAGGTTCATGAGCCACAAGAACCAAACTCTCTGGAAATTGCCCTGAAAGCCCAAGGTGAACATAAGTTTCCTGACAGGAATCATCCTGACTAGAACATTTTCCAAGAATATTTGAATATTAGGTCAGGCACAGCATTAGTAATGGGAGTCGGGGGGGGGGGGGGGGGGGGGGGGGGGGGGGGGGGGGGGGGGGGGGGGGGGGGGGGGGGGGGGGGGGGGGGGGGGGGGGGGGGGGGGGGGGGGGGGGGGGGGGGGGGGGGGGGGGGGGGGGGGGGGGGGGGGGGGGGGGGGGGGGGGGGGGGGGGGGGGGGGGGGGGGGGGGGGGGGGGGAGGGGGGGGGGGGAGGGGGGGGGGGGGGGGGGGGGGGGGGGGGGGGGGGGGGGGGGGGGGGGGGGGGGGGGGGGGGGGGGGGGGGGGGGGGGGGGGGGGGGGGGGGGGGGGGGGGGGGGGGGGGGGGGGGGGGGGGGGGGGGGGGGGGGGGGGGGGGGGGGGGGGGGGGGGGGGGGGGGGGGGGGGGGGGGGGGGGGGGGGGGGGGGGGGGGGGGGGGGGGGGGGGGGGGGGGGGGGGGGGGGGGGGGGGGGGGGGGGGGGGGGGGGGGGGGGGGGGGGGGGGGGGGGGGGGGGGGGG